>CAUJNA010002391.1:65000-140000 GCA_963377175.1 Effrenium voratum | reverse complement strand
TCAGATCTCAAACTTTCGAGATTCTATCATTTTACGACCTTAAGACTTTGAAGTTTTAAGACCGTAAGATGTCAACATGTTCAGATTGAAAGATTTTCGGATTTTAAGACTTTAGAATTCAGGATTTCAAGACTTGAAGCTTTTCGTTTTTATCATTTAAAGACTCTAAGACTTAAAGGTTGCAACACCAACAAGAAGACCGGCAACAAGAACCAACACCAACCGACGACAACAACCAACAACAACCTACAACAACCGACGAGAACCAACGGGCGCGCACACACGCGCACAGGCGCGCACGCACACACGCAGCGAGCGTACGCTTTCGCGAAGCACGCTGGGGAAATCACGCGCCCGCCCGCACGCGCAAGCACGCACGCGCACGCACGCTCGCACGCACACACACGCACTTGCAGCGCCCAGGCGTGCATGCACGCACTCACTCACCCTGGGCTAGTTGCCACGCCAAGCATGTCAAAACCAGTTGTTTTTGACGGTGCTTCAAGGCTGCGGCAAGACGCCCGCCCCGTGGAAGGCTCCCAGCAACATCCACAGCATCACCAGCATCACCCGCATCACCGGGGCAAGCCCGCAGACTCACAAGCCCAAGGCTGCAGCCCAAAAAGAAGCCCAAAAACGCAGCAGGTGATGCAGGTGTTCTCCTCTTCCACAGCGGGTCGGCTCCAAAGGACCAAGGAGGAGGTTCAACCCGCTTCGCAGGCTGCGACCCGATTTACATTGCTTGCGCGCAACCGGCCGCGGCAGCGCCGGCACGCTGAGCTTCGCATGTGCCAGCTCGTACTCCACCAAAGAGGCCACCAACAACAACAGCAAGAACACCAACAACAATCGCCACAGCCACAAGACCAACAGCAGCAGCAGCAACAACCGCAGTAACAACAACAATGAGAACAACAACAACAACAACAACAACAACAACAAGGAGAACAACCACAACCACAACCACATCAACATCAACGACGGCGACGACGACCAACAACAAGGTCACGGCGTTGCTAATGACCACGCTGCTTTTGACCATGGCGACCAAGCACGTTTACCAAAATTCCTGCGTTTTATGAACATTTCGTTGCATTGTTGACACGCACCATGTTTATTTTGTTCCATTTTTACCATGGCTTTGACAAGAAAGGGCCAAATCGCCTGAGAATAGCAGCACTTCGCGCTGCTGGCCAACACACGCGCATTTCTTGAGGCTGCCGGCCTCTTTTTTTTCAAGGCAACTTCTCAAAGCTCGCGAGCGAGCCGCCTTCATCTGTTTCCAAGTCATACATAGCCGGACATTGTGGCCTCGCTCAAAAATAGCAGCACTTCGTGCCGCTGGCCAACACACGTGCGTTTCTTGAGGCTGCCGACACCAGGACAAAGGGCTTCGAGCAGATATCGCACCAACAGATGCCGCAAAATGCGCGAAAGGATCAGACGAACCAGCGAAAACTTCAATTTGAGCGTCCAACAAGAACGGATCACACGTCCAAAATGCCTGGAACCACGGGTCAACAATGGGGCAGGGTGCACACGCGACACGCAGCAGCAGAACGTAGGCAACACAAAGAGCGAGAACAAAATGATGACCCATGGTCCTGGAGCCAAAGGTTGGATGCCTCAGGGGTGAAAGACGCATCTGCAGCAGTTGAGCGGGTGTGCTTATCATGCCCCCCCCCCAACCCCCCCCCCCGGAACCATGTTATTTTGTAATCCGGTAACAGAGCAGGCTAGTCTGCAGCAGTTGAGCGTTGAGCGGGTGTGCTTATCATACCCCCCCACCCACCCCCCTCGCCCCTGCCCCCGAACCATGATGCATGAACGCAGGGATGAACGTCCAAAAAACAAAGAACTCCACGGGGTCGTGAAGGACGCCGTGAGCAACAACAACAACATGAACAACAACATGAACAACAGCATGAACAACAACAACAACCAACAACCAACAACCCACAACCAACAACCAACAACCAAGAACCAAGAACCAACAACAACAACAACAACAACAACAACAACAACAACAACAACAACAACAACCGCAACAACAACAACAACAACAACAACAACAACAACAACAACAACAACAACAACAACAACAACAACACCAACACCAACAACAACAACAACAACAACAACAACAACAACAACAACAACAACAACAACAACAACAACAACAACAACAACAACAACAACAACAACAACAACAACAACAACAACAATAACAATAACAATAACAATAACAACAACAACAGCAACAACAACAACAGCAACAACAACAACAACAACATGAACAACAACATGAACAACAGCAACAACAACAACAACCAACAACCAACAACCAACAACCAACAACCAACAACCAAGAGCCAACAACAACAACAACAAGAAAAACAAACAACAGCAACAACGACAACAACAACAACAACACCGACAACAACAACAACAACAACAACAACAACAACAACAACAACAACAACAACAACAACAACAACACCGAGGACACGAACAATGCAAGACGTTGCCCCACATAAGCGGCTCTGCGCGCGCGGGCCGCCTGCAACAGAGGTGGACTTTGACATGTTTACGTCTTCAGTTGGTTTTCAGATGTCAAACTTTTGAGCTTCTATCAGTTTACGACTGTAAGACTATGAAGTCTTAAGATCTTAAGATGTCAACATGATCAGATTGAAATGTTTTCGGATGTTAAGATTTGCAAAGATCAAGATTTCAAGTCTTGAAGCTTTTCGCGGTTCTATCATTTCAAGATTCTAGGACTTGAACGTTGCAACAACAACAAGACCGGCAACAACAACCGCAAAGAACACCAGTGAACCGACGCACGCGCACACGCGCGCGCATGCGATCGTTTTCACGTTTTTGCAGTGAAAACTTTGTGTTTTTTCAGTGTTTCAAGGCTGCGGCAAGACGCCCGTGGAAGGCAGCTCCCAGCATCACCCGCATCACCAGGGCAAGCCCGCAGACTCAGAAGCCCAACGCTGCAGACCCAGAACCAGACCCAAAACTTTTCACAGACCGAGCCGCATCCTCCGCATTGCCTGTTCGGCGGCATCGGGCGGCAGCTGGTGCCTGCTCCAAAGGACGAGGACCCCACTTATGTCACTGCCAGTCCATTGTTTTCAGATTTTAAGATCCTGGAGATGTTAAGATTTTAAGATATTGAGGATTTTAAGATTTGAAGAGTTTTAAGATGTCAAGCCAGGCAATTTTCAGCCCGCCCACCCACTTGTGTCACTGCCAGTCCATGATTTTAAGGCTTTAAGATTTCAAGCCAGGCCATTTTCAATCCATTTTCCATCCATTTTAAGATTTTAGAACTTGTCAGATTTTCAGATTTGTTTGGAAGTTACGATTTTGAAAACTTACGATTTCAATATTTCAGTGTTGTAAGAATTTCAGGGTTTTAAGATATTCAGGTTCTAAGACCTTAGGATTTTTTAGTTTGTAATGTTCTACGATTTTACGATTTTGAGACTTGACAATTTGAGGAAAATATGCTTTCAAGAGTTTAAGGTTTTACGGGTTTTTCCAGCTATTTTCCGCTTATGTTCCATTAATTTTCCATCCATGTTCCATCCGTTTTCCACCCACCTTCCATCCGTGTTCCATGAATTGTCCATTAGTTGTTTCATCCATGCCTCCATCAATTTTCCAACAAGTTTCCATGACAGTTCCACACATTTGCATCAATTGTTGCATCCTTTTGCCCATTCATTCCATCTATGAATTTTCCAGGAACATTCCATCAACTGTGCATACATTTTCCATCCATCCCTGTTCCCTCCATATCAATGCCCCCTTCATTTGCCATTTCCATAAATTTTGCATCCTCTTTGTCCATCATTCCATCCATTTTTCCATGAACTGTGCATCCACTTTCCCTACATTTTCCATCAATTTTCTCCCCCTTTGTCCATCCACATAATTTCCCTTCATTCCCTCACCGGCGTGGACAACATCCCCAGCATCCCCCGCATCACCGGCATTCGCAGCAATGTCCGCCATGGATGCGGATGATGCAGGTGATGCCGGATGTTGTCCACTCTGGGAACCCCCGAAAAAAAAAGCCGCTCGTTTTTGGACTCCGCGGCGATGTGCTCAAAACATCGTCCGAACGAATCCGCAAATCCTTCGCCCCTTAGCAGGCTGCGCTGCACATTTCTCGCTGTCCCTGGTGATGGCTTGGCTTTGAGGGGGATGTGTTTGGGGATGTCGAAGGTGTGTTTGGCGATGTTTTGGCTGTCCTGGGGGTTTTTGTTGAGGGTGTCCTGGGGGGATGCCTGTGACAAAGTGAATGGATGTGAATGGGTGTGTGTGTGCTTGACAGTGTTTTTGCGTTCTTGTTCTTCTTTGTATTAGTTGAGACATTTTTGAGATAAGTAATTAAACTTCTCGCTCTCCTTATTCCTGGACTTCATGTTGCAGGGGGCCGCTTCTTTGTGTTCAGCGCCCTTGGACCTGAGCGATTTTGTTGGGGGATGACTTCGGGGGTTTCTTCAGAGTTTCACGTCGCGGCCGTGGGACCTGCACGTTCACCTTGGGGGTGGAACAGACCTCAGGTTTGCGGCCGAGAGGAACCTCCTGCAAGAGTTGTTGCTGTTTTCCGTGCGGTTGTGTTGGTTGCCTTGGAATTGCGGTTTAGAGATTTAACTTAACTATGTGTTTGGTGCTTGCTCAAACCCATTCTGCGCTTGCCCAGCGCCAGGCTCGCGCCACACTCACAGATTGTTTGTCGCCGTCCTGTTGGCGGTCGCCGCTGCCGCTGTCCTTGTGAAAGTTGTGGTTGCCAGTCGCCCATCGCGCTGGTGCTGGACCGCAAGAGCCTTGACGAGGGGCAGATCATGGGGCGCGGGGCCCAAGAAGCCGTCCTCCCGACCCAATGAAACCTGAGACGCGTAGGGACGGGTCCAACAAAACGGGGGTTTTGTTCTTAAACTAATGCTGCGTTCTTCCTTTGCCTAAAATCGGCCTGGCCTTCCAAAGGCAAAACTGCAGCTAAGGCAAAACTGCAGCTGGGCGAAAAGCGCCAACCTTGGCCACAGGAGTTGGTTGAGCTGACTCCCTTGACTGCGCTTAGGTTTGTCTCATTTCGCTTCGGTGTAACGCGCTCGAAGCGATATGGTTCATTTCCTTTCGGTTCGAATAAATTCATATTGTCCAGAATTGAAACTGTTTCGCTGCGAAGCGGTACGACTCACTGCCAGTATTGCTCCTTGTTGCGATGAGGTTCGATGTCTCTCGCGCAGGCAAGCACGCCCAGGAAGAATTGAACCTGCAACCTCTAATGCGCAGAGGTGCCACTACACCAGGTTCTCCTTGGGATGGTGGTCAGATTATCATGTTCAAATGAAGACAGACCGCAAACAAATACAACACGACGGAAGACTGCCCGAAACACTCGAAGGAAGAAGGAGAAAGAAATGAAGAGGAGTACCGATTTGCCTCGGTTTGCCAGAAACTCTTGTTCGGTTCGGCGCGATACGATTCCGCCGCTGTCAGTTCGATACGGTACGGTAACGGTTCGATACGGTCCTCGGTCGTCACATTCAGGGACCCCCGCTTTGGATAGCTTCGAAGGAAAGTCAGCCAGCGAAACACGCGCAAAACCATGTGGCAGGGATTCCCAGCGCATTCGAGAGCATCTGAACTGGCAAGCAGCCCCACAGATCAGCCGCATAGGTGATCTAGAAAATGCTGCGCAATACAAGGCTTCCCTCCAACATGGGACGCTGCCCCTATCAAAATCAAACATGGCTTTTTGACTGAGCTCCGGGGTACGGAGTGAACTCGCGATGGAGATTGCACACTCGGTCTCGATTGTTCGGTGAAAAGGCTCAGAAGCAAACGCCCTTCAAGCATTCCGTTTTGTTCATTCAGGTTTCTTGAAGTATTTGTGGGTTTGAAGATCTGATTGGGAGAGATCCTGTTCGGAGGGGACTGATGTTTATTTCTTTTCCAGTCTCAGCTGGGGCTTAACGCCGGGTCAGGCGGCTGGTTGGTTGGTGGGTTGGTTGGTTGGTTGGTTGGTTGGTTGGTTGGTTGGTTGGTTGGTTGGTTGGTTGGCTGGCTGGCTGGTTGGTTGGTTGTTTCGGTTGCTGATGGAGCCCACGGGGCTGCATAAGTCTCAAATCACGCACTCCCTCAAAAAAGGAAGAACGACGCAGCGCAACAGGACAGCATTTAAAAGCACATTTCAAGCCGAAAGCCAAACTGGCAACAAATCAAGCTTAAGTGGCAGCGCTACAAGGCCTGCGTGCCCCAGTTGGCCCCAAACTGGGACCCTATATTTAGCAAGTGCCAGCATCACACTGGGAATTTCAGGGAAAGCCGCTTCGCAGCGAAGAAGATTCAGAGACCTGTGAATTTGGAGGTTGCCCAACCAGTCTCGCGAGTCAACCACTTCGGATCGATGGTTTTTCGGCCGACAGGGTGCTGCAAGAGGGGGACGTGGCGGGTGCAACCTTGCTGGAGGCTGGGCAACTGCCAGCTTTCCAGCCGAGTTAAAAACCCAAACGCTGGCAGAAAACCTGAGTTGGCTGAGTAGGCGCAACTCTAGTTGCTTCCAGAAACAGCGCCGGAGCCTTGAAACAGCCCGGAGTCATGAAAGCCACCGGAGCCGTGCAAGTCTAGTTTCCCTAGAATCGGAACCGAGCAACGGGGGCAACGAGCCTTCAGATAGTTTCACTCAGGTTTGCAAGCCATCGCAGCCACAACTCTGGGGGGCTCCTCCCGGCTTGATTGAAATAAGCCGGCGTAACTCGGAACCTCCAACAGAACGAAAGCACAGCACCACCACCGATCTTCTCGAGGTATCGCGCAACGAATGTTTTTCATGATGCTCAGTATCTTCTACAACGAGCAGACAACCTTCTGTGAGGCGGCAAGCTGTGCCAGGGTAAAGCCTCTGCGCAGGCTAGGCACAAACACAACGTCCGCCGGCTATGAACAAGCGCAAGCCTATCACGGTCCTTAGGACAAACCCCAAATAGTTTGGGCACCTTGCGTGCCTTGAGACAGGAACATGACGGTCGGCCCGTTGGCAGCTTAGAGGGTTTACGTTGCTTAAATACCGGTGAACAGTCAGTCCTGGGAAGCTGTATGAAGCTTTGTCAGTCCTGGAAAGCTGTATGCACAAGCAACTGAGCAAATGGATGAAAGCCCTTCATACGCCCTCATTCCTTCCAACCATCCCGGTTTTCAAAAAAACGGTTTCAAAAATGGGAATGGGTCTCTGAAAAAAGGAAAGGTGAACAACAGTTGGCGTCAGGTCAACCTTAGGCGGTACTCGGCGGTCGTCGGGTGGTCTTGGACAGGACGTGGGCTAAAGACGCAAACTCTTGGCAAATTTGAGATGGGCCCGGACTGGGCTGCGGGTTAAAAACTACTAGCAGCCCTTGAGAGTTGTTGGCATCTGCATTCGCAAGGAGCCATCGAAGGAGTTGCGTTGTGGACGAAACAGTCACCGGCTGGTGGCCTTGCTTGCCTTGAAGAAGCGGCTGCTTGGTGCTGGTGACCTTGCCACCCAGTCCATGTCAGACAAGGAGGGCCGCACACCCTCCTGGCATGGAGCATGCAGATCCTGGCGCCAACGCAGCACCCTCTCAACAGCGCCCATGCCGCGGCTGGCCATGTCATGGAACCACCACATGTTTGTCCTTTGGCGAGACAATCCTTGCCGAATGCAGCAGCCCTCTGCCAGCAGTACTTCAGCTTTCAGCGCCGTCAACAGGAGCCTATGAACTCGTTCTTGGTCAGAAAAGCGCTGGGGATCTGTTGGAGTCCAGCCAAGCGATAGCGGACAGCTTTGTCCTGGGCGCCCTTCGAGGTTGTCGCCTTCTACCAAAAACAGAGCTGCATTTTTGGCACTGCCAGGGGCAGTCTCTCTCTCTCTTGAAGGAAAGAGAGACATCCACCAGGGTTCGATGTGATCACCCGCTAAGCAGTTCAAGAGCAGTTCACTGGTCAACATCTTCAGCTTGCTGCCTGGCATCAAGATGCGCAACATGCCGAACAAAGTGCTGAGCCCTTCGCAGCTGAGTTTCGCTTGCGGTTGTCCCGACCGCCGTCGCCCGGATCTCGAGGCTACACCCAGAGCTACTCCAAGGGCAAGCCCAAGCACGGTTTCTTTGCACTTATGATGGGTGGCCACATCGATGATTTTCACTGCATTGCGGAACCGTCAAAAAGCATCCCTGCCGGCATGCAGGCACCGATGTGGCGACTATGAGCGCCGATGACGGCGTGAGGTGCTCTAAAGAACCCAGCAAATGACCAGCAAGGTCAGGTGCGAGTCCTACAACCTCGAGCTCCAAAGGTGCCTTGATCGCCTTGATCAGCAGCCCAACAATTTAACCGCCGTTGGCGTGTTCCGCCGGCTCCCGCGGCTTCAGGCTGTCCGGGAGTAAAGGACAATAGAATAAAGCATGAGCGCTACAGCCGTGTCTGGTAGCATCAGTTGCACAGTCACGCAATAGGGTAGGATCCATGACTGCAGAGGACAGAAAGCGAAAAGTGGTCCCATCCAAGCACGGGCTCAGCTTTAGAGCCAGCCTTAGAAGTTCCTTAGACAGATGACCGTACCAAAGTGCAGCTTTAGCCACGCTCGAACCCCCTCCCCCCCCTCCCCCCCCCCACGCCCCGCCGAAGCGTAGACAAGCGAAGCGCAAGCGCAGCATAAGCAAACACGCGCGATGTCACTTACTTCCGTGCGCTTGTGCTTAAGCACGCGTGATCTCGCTTACTTGCTTGCGCTTGTGCTTGTGCTTAAGGTTGTGTTGGGTGTTGGGTGTTGTGCCTGGTTCTGCCGCCCCCACACACCTCAGAATTTCGGCCCGGGACGAGAGAAAGCACACGTGCACAGACCCACGAAGACAGACGCAGATACGTAGACAGACACAGACAGACACAAAGACACGCAGACAGACACACAGGGGCAGGGGGGGGGTCTTCAGACAGGGGGGGGGCGGAGGGGTGAAGACTACCCGAAGCCTAGGGAAGAAGCCCGACAGCACAGGACACACGATTGAGTCCTAACGCGCGTCGTTTGGTCCCGAAACACTATTGGAAGACTAGGAGAAGAGGCCGGAAGATTACGGAAGACTATGGGAAGAAGCCGAAAGACTATGGAAGAGTCGAGCGTGTTGCTCCACGCCTGATGATTTGAACGTGGATGAAAACAGAATTACTTCCAGGGGTGCAGTTGAGGTCTTGTCTGAGTTGCGCAGCTTCGTCACAAACTTGAAGTTGAACAACAATGCCATAGACCAAGCGCAGTTTGTGCGGGAAGAGGCGCGCAAGTTTTGCATTTTTTGTGAAGCAGGCCCTGATTGGACCAATGAGGTCGGCCGCCAGGGAAGAAGCCCGAAAGCGCAGGACACGCGATTGAGTCCTAACGCGCGTTGCTTGGTCCCGAAACACTATCGGAAGACTAGAGGCCGGAAGATTACGGAAGACTACGGGAAGAAGCCGAAAGACTATGGAAGATTACGGGAAGAAGCCGGAAAGATTACGGAAGACTACGGGAAGAAGCCGGAAAACGACGGAAGATTAGAAGCCGGAAGACTAAAGACTACGGAAGACTACGGCAAGAAGCCGGAAGACTACGGAAGATTACGGGAAGAAGCCGGAAGACTACCGGAAGAAGCCGGAAGAAGCCGGAAGACCACGCGAAGGGGGGGGGGGGGCGGGAGGGAAAGGGAGGGAGGGAGGAGGAGGGAGGGAGGGAGGGGGGGGGGGGGAGGGGGGGGGGGGGGGAGGGGGGGGGGGGAGAGGGGGGGAAGGGGGGGGGGGGAGGGGGGGGGGGGAAAAATACATAAAATGGCACTTCTAACATCAAACCCAAATAATCAAACAGCATACAACAAAATCAGCAAAATTCACAGAAAACAAGATAAGAACCACCAAGCAACTCAAAAACCAGAACAACCCCCAACAAAATATTTAATCAAAGCATAAAACATTAAATAATTCAAACAAGCATACCAACAAAACAGCAAAAATAAAAACCATCAAAGAACACAATCTCAAAAACACACAAAATCAAAAACAAAGCAACATACCATCAAAAAATATCAGAAGAGTATCAAACAAAATAAAATACAAACAGCCAAAGCACGAAAAAATCAAAAGAGCATACCAAGTTCAAACAACGCACTTTGAAAGAGTCAGCCAAATCAAGAAAAAATAAAATATTTCAATCTTTACAAACTATAAGTACAGTATAATTATAACATATAGAATTTTACATGTTATTATTATAGTATGATTATAATTTCAGTACAGGATAATAATTTAATTGACAAATCTTTCTTCTTTCATACATCATTTTAAAAATAATATTAATATCTCTCAATGTATTTTGAATATTAAACTTTTTACTTTCAATAAATAATTTGATATTTTCTTTAACATCTTCTCCTTTATCTTGACTATAACACAACAACCATAATATATCATCCATCATTTCATATTTTTCTTACTAATTTTAAGAAACTGTTTAACATAATCATAAGGTGGTATTTTATTTACAGTTAGAAATATTAAAATATCATCTTCTACATTTCTATGTCGAATTCTTTTTATTCCCAACAGACATCTGATTAATTCTTGATAATATCTCCAATTTCTACAAATTTTACATAAATCTTCTTCATCCATTGAATAATTAATAATATTATTCACTATTTCATTAGGTAAATTTAATTTATACAATTCCATATTTTCTTTTTTGAAGTGACAACAATCATAGCATTTTTTATTGATATAATTATTGATTTTATCACCGTTCATTTTCCTCTTATTATATTAAGGTTTTAAATCTTTAAGTATATTTTCTAAAAAGTCACTTAAAGAAATAAACACATTAAATTTATATAGTATAGTATTATGAAACATGTTATAGATTATCTGTTGAATAATGATAAAGCGGAAATTCCAAAAAGAGGAAACAAGGAATTAAAATCAATAATTATAGATGGTAGAAAATTTAGATACAACAAAGAAAAACCCATCTCAAATGTTTTGAACAAGAAATTAAAATCAGAAGCAAGAACTAATGAGTATAATAGTTATGCAACAAAAACATTGCGCTCAACATACCTAAAACAAAGAATGAAAAATGCAATGACAAAATATGCAATCAAAAATAAATTCCAAGTAACAGACCAACAATCAGCTTTCAAAAGTTATGCTAATTCTATAAAACTAGTAAATAAACATTTTCAAGGTGAAAAGGCACTATCAATGATACACCACCAAAAAGATAGACTTTTGACCTTTTTGAAAACTAATAGAGCAATGAAACTGAATATAAGGGCAGAAGGTTTATTTTATCATTATTATGATGATGATGGAGTAATAAAACATACAGAGATACTTTATAATTTACCTGCTACAAGGTCAAACATATATAATGAAACCGATTTGGATGAAGCAATTGAAAAATCAATCAAAGAGATTTTATTGAACATAGAAAAGTTAGAAGGTTCAGCATCTAATTTAAAATTTATAAAGATATTATCAATAACAATCCATTATGACAAATATGACCCAACTAGGGCGGGTAGTTATATAGATTTACCAGAATGGATTAAACTAAAAAAGGCATGTATTAATATCAAAAACAAAGATAACAAATGTTTTAAATATAGTGTTCAAAGTGTAGTGTTTGATATAATTAATAAATCAAATTCCCAAGAAATGTTCCATTACAACAAATTAAATGACAATATCTTAAACTGGGAAGGTGTTAAATTTCCAACTGGTAATAAAGATATTGAAAGGTTTGAAGAAAATAATAGTAAGTTAGTTTCAATCAATGTTTATGAAATTGATGATACTTTGAATGAAAAGAAAATTATAATTGATTACAGAACTAAAACAAGAGATGCTAAACATCAAATAAACCTTTTGAAAATTGAAATCAATAATAATAATCATTATGTAGTTATTAAAAGTCTAAGTCGTTTAATGAACTGGCAAACAAACAAAAATGACCAACCAAAACATTATTGTCATTATTGTTCTCATGCCTTTACTAGAAAGGATTTATTAACAAAACATTATGAAACTGGTTGTATGGCAACACATGGACAACAGTTTAAATTACCAAAAGAAGGTAGTTATATTGAATTTGAAAAATACAATACAAAATTAAAATGTCCATTTGTTGTTTATGGAGATTTTGAGTGTATAACTGTAAATTCAAATAATGGCATCAAGGGCACGTATCAGGAACATAAACCATGCGGTTATATGTTGAATGTTGTAAATTCTATTGATAATACAAGTCAACCTTTTTTATACCGTGGAGAGGATTGTTTAGACCACTTTGTAAATAAATTAAGAGAAATTAAAAAAGATATTTTTGATAAAATGAATGTTAATAAACCAATGGATATTACAGATGAACAAGAAGCAGAATTTAGAAAAGCTACTGTATGTTCAATATGTAATAAGAATTTTAAACCAGAAGATACAAAAGTCAGAGACGCCTCGCCAGAGGCTCACGAGACTACCCTTTCTTCCAAAGGAAGAAAGGTTCGTGACCACTGTCATTTTACTGGTGAGTATAGAGGTTGTGCTCACGAAAAATGTAATTTGGATTATTCATTTAGATATTTCAAGATACCAGTATTTTTTCATAATTTAAAAAACTATGACTCTCACTTAATAATAGGCAAAGCAAATGAAATAAATAAGGAATTGAACGAAAATAAGAGAATAGATGTAATAGCACAAAATAGCGAAAAGTTTATTACATTTTCATTTGGTTCATTACAGTTTAAAGATAGCATGGCTTTTCTCTCAGCATCTTTGGATAAATTAGTTAAGTTAAATAAATATGACATAGTAGGTAAAGATGAACATGATAAACCTATATATAAAAAGCGGAATGACTGGAAGGATAATTTCCGATTTTCATCAGCAAATCCATATATTAGAAATAAAACCGATTTAGACTTATTAACTGAAAAAGGAGTTTATCCTTACGACTACATGAATTCATTTGATAAATTCAATGAATCGCAATTACCGAATATAGAAGACTTTTACAGTAAATTATATGAAGAAGGTATAACAGATACACAACACACAAGGGCAAAAGTAATATGGGATAATTTCAATATCAAAAACCTAGGTGAATACCATGATTTATATTTGATGACAGATGTTTATTTGCTTAGTGATGTGTTTGAAAACTTTAGGGATATGTGTTTAAATTTTTATGGATTAGACCCTGCACATTACATAACATTACCTAATTATTCTTGGTCTGCCTTTTTATCTCTGACTGGTGTTAGACTTCAACAAATACATAATAAAGATATGTATGAAATGATTGAAAAAGGTCTTCGTGGCGGGATGACTCAATGTGCTCATAAAAAAGTAGAAGCAAATAATAAATACATGAATGAACAATATGACTTGTCAAAACCATCAAGTTATATAAGTTATTTAGATGCTAATAACTTGTATGGTCTGGCTATGAGTAAAAAACTACCGTTTGATAATTTCAATTGGTATTTTTCAAGGATGGATGAGAAGAAAGTATTAAGTTATAGCGATGATGATGACAAAGGCTATATTTTAGAAGTTGATTTAGAATATCCAAAAGAATTACATGATTTACATAGAGATTATCCATTAGCACCAGAAATTATGAGTGTTAGTGAGAATATGCTTTCACCAGTTCAAAAAGAAATACATAAAAAATATTATGGAAAAGATGCATCTGATGAAAAAACAAATAAACTAATATTAAATGTTATGGATAAGAAAAAGTATGTATTACATATATCAGCATTGAAGTTTTATTTAGAGCATGGATTAAAACTAAAGAAAGTCCATAGGGTAATTAGTTTTAATCAAGCAGATTTCTTAAAACCATACATTGATTTCAATACCGAAAAACGAAAGAATGCTAAAACTGAATTTGAAAAAGATTTATTCAAATTATTAAATAACGCTGTATATGGAAAAACACTCGAAAACGTTCGTAATCACAATGACTTCAGACTAATCAATACACCTGAACGCTTCCAGAAATTAGTAAATAAACCATCATACAAACATAGACACATTATAAATGAAGATTTAGTGGTGGTAGAACTTGAAAAGGCAATGGTAGAATTAGATAAACCTATTTATATGGGTCTATCAATTTTAGATTATTCTAAAATTCATATGTATTCTTTTTATTATGATGTATTAAAACCTAAATATAACGATAAAATAAAATTAGCATATACTGACACTGATAGTTTTATTATCCATGTTGAAACTGATGATATTTACACAGATTTTAAGCTTATAAATCAACATATGGATTTTTCAGATTATCCTAAAAATCATGAATGTTATAATGCTTCTAATAAAAAAGTTCTTGGGAAAATGAAGGATGAGTTATCATGGAAAATAATGACACACTTCATAGGATTGAAACCTAAATCATATTGTTATAAAGTGTATGGAGAAGATGAAGAACATAAGAGGAGTAAAGGCATTGTTAAACATAAAGTGGCGACCTGTTTAAACTATGACAAGTATGAAGAAACATTAAATGGTGATTTGAAGGATAAAGTTGAATTTAACACTATACGCTCAAAAAACCATCAAATATATAGCATTAATCAAGTTAAGTTTTCGCTTAGTAACTATGATAATAAAAGGTGGTGGCTAGATACTTGTAGCAGTTTACCGTATGGTCATTATTCTATAAAATATTCATAAAGGAAAGATGAGTTATGATAAATATAAATATGAACAAATATCAAAAAGGGCAGATTTACAAGATTGTTGATGTATGTTATAATAAGTGTTATGTTGGTTCTACCTGTGAAGGATTAAGTCAGAGAATGGCAAGACATAGGCATCAATACAATTCATATTTGAAAGGAAAACACGGACACACAAAAGCATTTGATATATTTGATGAATACGGAATTGAAAATTGTAAGATTGAATGGATTGAAGATTGTCCATGTCAAAGTAGAAAAGAACTTGAGGCAAGGGAAGGAAGTTATATTCAAAATACAAAATGTGTTAATAAAGTAATGGTCGGCAGAACTAAGGAACAATATAGACAAGACAACAAAGAACGAAAAAGACAAATTGACAAACACTACAGAGAAACTAATAAAAACAAAATAAAAGAGAAAAGAGAAGAAAAGAAAGACTATTACGATGAATACAACAAGAACTGGAAAGCGAACAACAAAGAATATATAAGTGAATACAACAAAGCATGGAACAAGAAAAACAAAGAGCACATAGCACAGAAAGCAGATTGTCCTGTTTGTGGAGCAACCGTTAGAAAGTATGATTTGAAGATACACCAAAAAACCACAAAGTGTCAATCATTTCTTAACTCACTAGAAGCAGTTCATGACGATTAAACTTTTTAGTTAGTCCATCTAATTTATAATATCGATTATTAAGCATATCCATGCCTACAAGTATTACCTTGTATTTTCTCTCGCTCCAATGGTTGAAACTTTCTTTCTTAGAAACAAGATTTCCCTTACCTTTGCTATAAACTTTAACAGAATCTCCCTCAGTCACATTTGGATACTTTCTATTATGCTTTTCTTTCAGTATTTGGTTAGCTCTAACATCTAAAACATTGTCTAAATCGTGTGCTTTGTTTGGTGTTGTTTGTGTGCTACTATGTATTTGACTACTATTATATTTCTTCAGGGATACTTTCATCATTTCAACCCATGACCCTTTATGATGACGAAGTCTATCACTAATCATTTTCTTAATTGTTCTAATCATTCTCTCCGCTTGTGATGCATGAGTTTTAGTAATAATTAATTCAATTCCTTCACCTTTCAAATAATTCTGTATCTTCTTACTATTTAATGCTCCTTCGTCATCACTATATATACTAAGTGGATAGCCTAGAACTTTAAAACATTCCAACATAGCATTGAAAAAAGTTTCAATATCATTAATTTCCATTGGAACTATATGACACTTTTTACTGAAAATATCGATACAAACAAAACCAAATTTAGGTTGATTTTTAACATCAACACCAACGTCATTTAACAAACTTGACATGACCATTAAATCAATTTGGAATTCATATTTTGGAAAAGGTGCCGTGTATGAATTGTAGTTCTTATAATTTCTTGTTTGCTTGTTTGGTTGAGATTTCATCCATTTAGAAACATAATCTAATGTAAAACCTGCTTCAACTTTATTCGCTTTTTCATATAAATCTCTAACAGAACCGAACCCCTCATCAACATTGTAGAACAACTTATGTAGAATTTCATCCTTATCTAATTTCCTACTCATTATAAATTACATGATATTATTTTTGAATAATATCAAACAATTTAAAAATTACATGATATTATTTTTTTAATAATATCATGCAATTATACTAAATGCTTTTGACATTTCTTAGACTTCCTATGTTTTGATAAATTTGATTTACAACTCAATTGACATCCGCAAATATCACAAATACATGTTTGTTTTGTCTTTTCTTTATAGTATGTTTTAAAATAGTTATCATCATTTGGTTTCCTATTGTAGTATCCGTTATCCTGTTTTCTCCATTCAGCATTTTTTGTCTTCGGTTCTTCTTCTGATGATATGTCGCTTGTTTCTGAACTAATAAATTCATCATTTCCTATACTGTTCCATAACATATCAAACATATCATTAGTCATTGTCATTTTCACGCCATTATCAACAAAATATGACGGCATTATATTTTATATATTAAAGGTGATTATTCTTTAAGTGATTTTTTATTATTTTCCTATAATTAGACTTTTATTTTATTATTATTATTATTATTATTTATTTGTATTATTATTATTATTTTTTATTATTATTATTTATTTATCATTATTATTATTATTATTTATTTATTCTTATCTTCATCATTTTATGTCTAAATCATTTTTGTTATTTCTTATATATTAATTCACGGTATAATGTTTGAATTGGTTTTATATCGTCCTTTTTGTTTTTGTTGTTTTTCCATTTATCAAACATATCTTTGTATTTACTAAATTGATTTTTTGTTATTTTCCCTTTGTTCAATCCTTCTTTGAATGCTTCGTCCAACAGTTGTATGTTCATTCTTGAGGGTGCTGTTTTGTCTTTTTGTATTGTCTTTTTTGGTTTGGTTATTTCAGGTGTCTTGTCGTCTTTATCTTTGTCAGGTTGCAATCCAGATGATGCACCTTGCGCTATTTCAGGAGTGTGCTGTATTGCTTTTAGCATCTTCTTTTTTTCTTCTTTGTTCGTTTTACTTTTTGCTTTTGGTCTCATCTCTTCTGGTGCGTCTCGTTCTTGTCGTTTTTGTGCGTCATCTCTGATGTTTTCTATCGCCATTGTCTCGCTTTCATCCATTGTTATTGCTTCCAATGGTGCCTTAGCTTTTGCTTTTGCTTTCGCTTCTGCTTTTTTCGTTTTTGATTGTTTAATTACTTTTGCTACTGCCTCTGGCGACTGGGAAGAACTTGAAGCAACTGTTGCGTTAAGATTTGCCATATCTTGAAATGCTTGTGTTCCTTGAAATATATTTGCTAAATCTTGACCTAAACTTTCATCAGTTTGTTTCATTCTTTGTAACCTTTGGTTCATATCATCAAAATGTTGTTTTCTAACACTTTGAGAAATATAACTGATTTGTTGTTCGTGTTGTTCTTCTGCTTCGTCCATTGTAGCATCCAGCGCTTCTGTTGCTTCATCTCTTAAATCATCCATTTCATCGTCCTTCGCTATATCAAACTGTTCTGTTTGATTTTTCTCATCTAACATTTTTTGAAAGTGTTGTTGTCTCAAATCTACTGTATTATTATCATAAACTGTTCCTAATGGACTATCACGAAAATAATAAGCGTTTCTGTCTATTACATCTCTTATATTCTTATTTTTATATTCTTCCTTTGTAATTTCCTTTATCAGTTCATTATAAGACGGTCTTAATCTTAACTGTGATTTTAATGTTTTCATCTGCATATCATCTAATCTCATTGGTATATAAAATTAATTAGATTATAATTTATTAATCTAATTAATCTAATTAATTTAATCAAAATCAAAATCTTGTCTTAATTGATTGATTATTCCTTTCTTCTTCTTAATCATTTCTGAATAGGATTTACCAGTTTCACTTGATGGGTGATGTCTCAATTTTTCACTTTCCAACCTTTGGATTTCATTAAAATACGCCTGTGCTTCTTCTTGATATCTTCTTTTATTTTGAAATACAGCATAATCTTTTTTAGCGCTATGAGTTCTAATTGTTCTTGTAATTCTTTCAAATATGTGTAATTAGGTTGGTGTGCCTTGTTGTCTCCTTCATAATAGTAATGTTGAGTTGATTTATATTTATTCTTCTTTTTTGGTTTGTTTGTTTCAAAAACTGCTTTTCTATCAATAACATCACTGATATTCGGTTTGTCTTTATTTTGTGGTTCTGTTATTCTATTTACAACGTTGTCATAAATTTCTCTACGACGCATAAGCAATTGTTTTTTATCAATAATCATTATATAATAATAATTAGATTAAATAATTTTATTTGCTAAATTATTAATTTTCTGTTTATTTTTATTATCTCGTTCCATTTTAATATTATTGTAACGGTCTTTTGCAGTTTCAAACACTTTATTTGCTGTGCTTTCTATATGTTGTTTTAACCTTTCTTCAACTCTTCTTTCTATTTCTTGTTCATCAACTTTTGGTAAATTATCCTTCACTCTATTACAGACATCATCTTTAAACTCTTCTGCTTGTTGTGGATGCATAATTTTTCTTCGAACAACTTTGTTAGGGTCTGGTTCTTTTTTAACTGGTATTCCATTACAGTTATGACGATATTTGAAAGTGTATTTTGTTAAATATTTTTTACATTTTGGACATTCCACTTTTTCAGTTGAGTATGTTTTAGATTTTAATTCTTGCTTTGGTTCGTGTTCTTCTTCTACTTTATTATTTTCTTCATTTATAATATTATTAGTTTCTACTTCTTTACTTTCTTCATTAATAATAGGTTCTTCTTTAATTTCTTCTACTTCCTTAGGTGCTTCATTATTTTCAATGCCTACATCTACTATTTCAATATTTTTAACCATATAATTAGTATATGATAAATATTTATATTACAATATTTTAATATAATTTGTATATAATAAATAATTATATTAAAATATCTATTATATGCTTTTCTAACCTTCAAAAAATGTTAAACTAAAACTACTTGTTGTTCCATTCATATTTAAAACTCTACCCGATGCATCAGTAAATCTAAAATGTAATCTTCTTAATGAACGCATACTAACATCATTAGCATCATTTAAAATTAGTTCATTATCATATATGAGGTTGCCGAATGATGTTAAAACTGGTACTTTCTTTATTATTGATGAAGTACCAAAACTACATAACTGGTTCCCATTAGAAAGTTCATTACAATGAATATATATATATTTTTAACAGGTAAAAATGATATAAATCCACTAACAAACGGGTCTGCAGTACTATTTACTTTTTCAGTAGTATTTCCTAAAATGTCATTAATACTATTAGGATAATCTCTATCATAATCAATACCAAAACTGTAATTTGTTTTTAATTCTTTATCTGTATGGATTATAAAAAAATAAGAAATATAATTACAACTTATAGTTATATTATTTGTTTTTAATGAATAACTACAAGTAAAAAAATTACTGTTTCCATCAGTTCCATTAGTAGCAGTGTTCAATTTATTTTGTAATTCGGTTGCTAATTCACTACCTACATAACTACCTTTATCAGGTGCTACAATAAAATAATATACTGGTGCTCCTATTAATATCCCTCCTAATGTTAAATATAATCTGTTATTTAAATTATCTTCAATTGGATAAAATGAATTAGCGATAGATACTTCGTGACAAATCATTTTAGTATTTGGTCCGCATTCTTGTTGCTCTCTTAAATTAATAACAAAATCTGATGTAGATTGACTGTCATTTAAATCACGATAAGCGCTGTTGATATATATTTTACGAAATCTCATTATATTAATTAATTAGATTCTTTTTTTATAATTTAATTATATATGAAGAATAAATACAGTTTTTATGATAATAAAAACGCTACGAAGTACAAATATTATTTAAAAGAAGGAAAATTAAAATCATACAATCCGCTTCATCAAGGATATAGCGAAATGTATAGAAAAATAATTAATGAAATTCAACAAGAAAAATCATTATTCAAACCTAAATATAATAATAATTTATCTGACACAGAAGGATTAAACAAAGCATATACAAATGGTAAAGGTTTCTTTGTTGATGGCAATAAACTATATGTAGCAGGCACATTTGGTAAATCCGATATTAAATCAAATATTAATGATATTTTAAGTGATATTACAATTCCTTTCGGTTTAAGTTCATACAGTGAAAGATACAGAGATATTAGTAATATTCTTGATGAAAACCATAATGTAACCGAAGTGATTAGTCATAGTCTTGGAGCGTCAGCATCATCAAAATATTTACAAAATAACCCTGATAGAAATATTCGTTTGACAACTTACGGCGCTCCTTTTGTTTCAATGTCATCTAAAAATGATGATAGTTATACTAATTTTAGAAGTGGTGGAGATGTGATTAGTATTTTAGACCAAGGTAGTATTCAAACACGAACCAATACTTATAACCCATTAACAAATCATCAATATTCAAATTTTCAAGACCAAGGAAAAGAACCAACTGTAGGTGAAGACCCGGTTAAACTTGTGATGTAATTATTTATATAAATTATTATATAAGAATGCCTAATAATGATATAAAAAATACTATAAATCCTAAAAAGAAAGTCAGTTATGATGACATTAAAAAGATTGTAGAAGACGAACCTAATTATAAGGTTGAAAACAATAATATTAAAAATAAATCTAAAAAACTATTAAATAAAAATTCTAAAAAAGAAGTTATAGATTATTCACACTTTAAAATAAATTAATTTAATAATAGAATAATATAATATTTTCTATTATTAAATATATAAAGATGGAAACATTAGATATTGAAGACCGATTACACGAAGGTAAATTAAGGTTTCGCTTGAAGGATGGTGCTTCTTATATTAGAATGAAAGAAAGTAAAAACTTTTATCCTTCATCTGTTTCAACATATACATCAGGTGGTTCATCATTAATAAGATGGAATATTACAGGACCACCGAACCAGTGGTTGGATTGTAAAAGTCTTGTAATGGGCTTTACATTGAATAACACTGATGAAACAACAGGGCATATATTAAGACCCATTGAGGCAAACGCCTTTTTTAGTCGTATTCGTGTATTGATGGGTGATGTTGTAGTTTGCGACCTTACATCGCTTCCACGTGTTGAGAAGATGCACGATGTTTTGAAGTCATCAGACCAAAAAAGAATTGACGAAAACTTAGGGTTTGGTAATTCGTTTATGAATAACGACCATAGATTTTTGAGTGTTACAACCACAGATGCAGGAGTTGTTGAAGATAGAGTTAAGAGGTCTGTAAGCACGGGCAATATGTAGGTATTAATCCTAAATCTTTTGTTAATGTATTTTATGACCCCGATTTAAAATGTTTTAAAACTGTAGATAATTTCATTCCAATTTCGTATTGTCCTATTACCGTGGAGATGTATTTATGTAATAATGCGGCAGACCCTATCGTTGTTGGTGGTGCTTCCAGTTCTTTTACTGATGCTAATACAAGTAAGTTATGGTCTATTACAAAACCGCTTTTCAAAGGAAATGTTTACACCCTCGACGATTCTTTATATGCCGAATACAGTAAAATTTTAGAAACTGGTTCTCTTCCAATTACTTTTGAAACTGAAACAATACAAGAACAGACAGTATCTGAAAATTCTGAAATTTTCACAACAATTGTCAGGAATGTTTCTAAACTTAATAAGATATTTATTTCATTTGGTAGGGAAGTTGCCCCAGCTGGTTATGATGGTTATGTTGGTTCTTTTGGAGAAATTTATAAATGGTGGAATGCTATGTATCATCCACTGGCTCAAAGTACTTCTGTATTGTATGGCGGTTATGATAGTAATTATGATTTGTCAGCTTCTCTTGTAATTGGTAATCAAGTAATCCCCACACAAGAAGTGCAAGGTGTTAAAGAAGCGTATTTACATCTTATGCATTGCTCTGAAAAACCCTTTTTAATTCGTGCAGAAGATTACCAAACACAAAAGTTTATGTTTGGTTTTAATTTAATGAAATTTGAAAATAGTTCCTATACCGGAATGAATTTAAAAAATAATTCTAATATGGTTCTGCGTGTGAAACCACTTGATGGGACTACTTTATATACAACTTCAGTAATGCCGAAAACCCTTTACCTGCTACTTCAGCACGAGTGTATTCTTGAAATCCGTTCAAATTCTGTAACATTTTATGATTAAATAAAAAATATGATATTATTAATTTTCTAATTAATAATATAATATTATGAGCAAAAACTTAATGAATATCTTTGATATTACAGCAAATAGAATTAGGCAAGTAAAAGATGGAGCAGTCAATGATATAGAAGACCTTTACGCGAGTAAATCTGACATTCAAACAGTATTAGATAGTAAAGCAGACCAAGCAGACACCTATACAAAGGAGCAGATAAATGCTAATTTTTATGATATAACTGAAGCATACACAAAACAGAAGTTAATGTATTATCAAATAATATTAGTTCAAATTCTTTTTTAATAGGTAATCTGACAATAACTTCAAATACAAATTTTAATAATATTTCATTAAATACAAGTTTAATAAGTAATTTAAATTCTACTATGACAACTAATTTTAATAATATTTCTTCAAATACTAATTTAATTAGTACAAATTTTAATAATATTTCATCAAATACAAATTTAATAAATAATTTGAATTCTACAGTATCAACTAATTTTAATAATATTTCATCAAATACTAATTTAATTAATACAAATTTTAATAATATTTCATCAAATACAAATTTAATAAATAATTTGAATTCTACAGTATCAACTAATTTTAATAATATTTCATCAAATTCTCATTTAATATCTCAATTACAAACAGGTTCATTTGATAGTAATTTATATTACAATAAAATAACAACTAATAATTTATTATCAGATAAATTAAATACATCAATATTAAATAATACATTAATACATAATATAACAACTACTGCAACTTTCAAAATAGCAGAATTTGGAAATTATAATAATTTCTTTGAAATGTATAATAATTATTTTGATTGCTATGTTTATGGAAATTTAAGTGGAGCAACTATGTTTTTAAATCAAAGAGGTTTTGGAGATGTAGAAATTAATAATTCTTCAATTTTTCAAAATGATAAAATATTATTAAATCATAATACTACAATATTATCTAATTTACAAGTATCAGGTTTATTTTCTTGTTCATCTATTTTAGATATAACAGGTTCTGATAGTAGATATGTTTTACAGTCAGATAATTTAGCAGGATTAATAACAGGAAATACAAATACAATTAATTCAATAATTACAAATGATAGCGCACAAGATACAGTAATAAGTCAAAAATTAGACAAAGTTAATACAACTGCGCAAACAGTAAACTCTCCATTAATACTTAGTTTAACAGATAATACTAATCCAATATTTAGAATCCAGGACGCAGTTAGTAACCAAAGACTAGAGTTTAAAAGAGGTTGTCAGTTAGACTCTTATCAAGGTTTACAAGGGGCAACTCCTTATCGATTATGGCTAGGATGGAATACAGGAGATGTTATTATTGGAAGACCTAATAATGCTTCAAGAATTACAATTAATGGTAATGTTCATACTTCATATAATTTTGCGCAGATGCACGGAACATCATATTTTGAAGGTGCTGTTTATATGAAAGGAAATTTATTTACAAATAATGATTTTTCAACGGATATTAAAACAAAAATAGATAATATCAATACTTCAATAAATGGATTAGAACCATATTTAGAAACATATACACCAGATGCAATAGAAGGTTTTTATATGCATCATCCTAATTTTGTTGCTCTTTCTGTTGGCGATATTACTAATGCCAGCAATCAATATATGATGTGTGATGGATTAGTTAATAAAACAATTTTTAGTAAACCTATAGATGTGTTAGGAAATATTTATACAAATGCTTCTGTTAATTGTGATAATGTTAATATTGCTACTGATGGTAAATTAACAATTGATACAAATTGTGAATTATATAGATATGTTAGTAATTTTTCATCTTTTGATATGAGGAATAGTGATGCTAATTCGTCAATTAGGTTTATTTGTGGAGACCCTGCTATTCAATCTAATATAGTTGGAGCAGTTAATATTACTAGCGGATGGACTTTTAATACTGCTACTGCTGATTTTATGGGTAATTTATTTGCTGATGATATTTATGTTAAAAGCGGGGGAGCATTAAGAAGCAATAATATAGCACCTAATGGTGGAACATTAGTAACTGTTGATACTAACTTAGCAGTTCAAAATGCATATTTAGCAACTAATACCATTCAATCATTTGATTTAACAACAGTTTCATTTTTGGATAATATTTCCATGACTACTGGAACTGATATTAAAATGGGAACATCGGAAATATCAACTTATTATGATGGAACTAATTTATCTACAATTGATGTAATATTCAGAACATCAAACACTGCGTTTAGAGTTTCAGATGCTTCAAGTACACCTTCAGTTTTATTATCTATTGATAAGACATTTGGAACTACAGTAAATACTGAAAGTTTTACAAATAATGCTCCATCGACTTTTAATGAAAATGTAACAGTTGCAGGAACGAAAAAAATGTTGTGTAATTTAATTGAACCATCAACAGGAACTAATATAGATTTAACAGCATCAACAGTAACCATAAATGGAACGTTTGTTGATTCATCTGATTCAAGATTGAAATATGATATAGACAATGTCAAATCTAATTGTATGAATATTATTAAGAAATTTAAACCGAAGAAGTTTAAGAGACGCGATAGAAATGATAACGGTAAAACTCATATAGGATATATAGCAGATGAAGTACTAAAAGCAATTCCTAAAGAATTTGAAAATGTTGTTAGTAAAGACAGAGAGTATTTAGGATTAAATTATTTAGTTTTACCTGTGCTAGTTCATAAAGCAGTGATAGAATTAAATGATAAAGTTGAAAAATTAGAAAAAGAAATTAAGGAATTGAAAAAAGAAAAATCTAAATAAATAATTAAATATAAATATATAAATATATAAAACAAATAAATAAATAATTAAATAAAAAACTATTACATATAGATATATGGACATTGACAGGAAAGTTAAGATAAAAGTATTATTTCAAAATGATAGTATGAGAGAGAAAATTTGTTACTGCGGTTGTAGAATTACTAAGTTAAATAAAGATGAATTTACATTAGATAAATGTAATAATAAAGAATGTAATTTTAGTCATTCTAAATTTGATGAATATATTAAAGAACTAAAAAAACAAAGGAAAGAAGAGAAATTCCACAGACGAGTAGATAAGTATAGAAAGGCACTGGACCTCGTAGCTTGGGGATTATTATGGCCTATTTTAATTCCTGTGAGTATTTATTATTATATTATAATCTAAAATAATAATATATAAATGGGTAATTCGAACAGTAATGTTGAAACTTCAAGTATTGATAAAATTAATGATATTGATATAGAACAATTAGATTTAAGTAATATTGATAAATTACAATTAAAAGCAATTAAACAAATGAGTGAAAGATTAGAAAAACTGGAGAAAGTAAAATGTGACAAATTAATATATAAATTACCAGCGTTAAATTTGTGTAGTTATAGTTTGTTCTGAATTAATAATATTAAACGTTATTAACATTATTAATTAAACAAATATGAATAAAATTTACTAATAAAACTTTGTCTTTCATAATTGATGACTTTAATAGTTATTTTTTTAACTTGTAATGAAATAAAATTCACCATATTACGGCTATACGTTAAATTAGTTTCATAAAGGTCTTTATTCAGAAAATAATAAGTATCAAATAAATTATTTGATGTTAAAGTACGATTACGAACATGATTCAAACAAGTAAATGAGGTAGATGTAGCTAATATATCGTATTCAATTAATAATTTTAATGGTTTATGATTTTGATGTAATTTACCTAAGTCACTTAAGTTAAAAATATATGATATACCATTATTAATATTGATATTATCAATTTCAAAATATTGCATATTATTTAATTTGTAAGACTTATACACTGGTTTAAATTTATTAATATATTTTTTAATAATATTATTATTTTTTATTTTTAATAATCTAACATCATCTAAAATATACGATATTATTATGTTTTTAATTTCTATTGGTAAATAATAAAATATCATATAATATTAATATATTTATTTTTTTAATTAGTAATTTAATTATGTATTTAATTATTAATTTCAGGTGTTTCTTCTCGTTGTTTCTTTTTGTTGTAATAATATTCTCTACTCTTTTGATTTCTTTGTTCTTTGTTTTTATGATGATGCTCTCTATCTTTTTGTCTTCGTTCTTCCAAATTATTTAAGCGATACTCTCTACTCTTTTGATTGTATATTTCTTTATTCTCATTATAACGTAATCTGTTCTTCTCATTAATTTTATCTTTATTATTGTTGTAATATACTTGCTTTCGTTCTTTAACCTTCTCTTTGTTAGTTTCCCTATATTCTTTTCTTTGTTGAATTATATACTCCTTGTTGTTCTCTCTCCATTCTTTGCTTTTCAATGCTAATTCTTCCTTATGCTTATTCCTGTATTCTTTTCTGGCTTCTCTTATTCTATCAGCATTAGTAGCGTTATACTCTTTTGCCTTTTGCTTGATATAATCCTTATTATTTTCTACATATTCCTTTTTATATTCTTTCAACTCCTCATCTGTTCTAAATGGACGTGCTTTGTTTAATGTTGCGTTTAGTTCTTCTATATATTCCCTCTCACGCTTCAAAGCCATTAATCTATTTTCACATGTTTCAGTGTTTATCATCATATCAAAATTGTCCCAATCACCATTTTGACGAATGAATTTATACAAAGGCATATTGTAATGTATTTTGTCATTTTCATTATTACAGGTTCTTTTATGAGCCGACTTTCTATTTTTGAAGTTTATTGTATGACCCACATAGCAGTCTTTGATATTTAAATCATTACATACTATTTTATAAAAATGTGTTTTGGTGTAATTCATTTCTTTTCGTGGCATTATAAAGTCCTATTAAGTAATATAAGTTAATCTTTAATTGTAAATCGTTTCTCGAAATTAATATAGAACATACGATTAACATCTTTTGAATTCAAATTAACGAAAAAGAATGAATATGTAGAATGATTTATTGCTGTATGGTACATTTCTAAAAGTTTGTCCTTATCAACTATCGCTGCGTTTTCTTCAATAAAACTCATTAACTCTGATATATTCTTTAATCTAAAAATGTATAATGAACTGGCATTGACACGAATTATATTGGCGACTGTTTTATATTTTTGAAGACTACATATGCAAGAGATGGCGTCATGTCTTCCGCGCGTAAATAAACCGTGTAATATTTTTGAATATCTTAAAAATTTAGGGTCATCTGAAAAATCATCAATAACAATAAGAATTGAATATAATTTCTTCATCTTCTGTTCTTTCATATAATGAATTATCTTTCTTTGTGTGTTAATTATTTCTTCTAGTTCTTCAGGTTGGTAGGTGTCATAATATAACTTTTCTTTTTCATCATCAACCTTCATATTATCTTTTTGATATTTCTTGACTTCAACGAAGGTAGGGTCATTATGAACCGACGGGCTAAAAATGAATATACGGGCGAAGCAGTCCCTATAAACATTTAGGATAAGGTTTTGAATTAAAACTGTTTTGCCACCCGTTGATGAAGCAACAACAATTGAGCGAAAAGGTAGTTTTGGCACATGTTCATATTTAGATTGTTTGAAATCGTAATCAGTTATATTTATTGGTTTTATTATTGGAACATCAGACATAATAAAATAATATTAAAGTTATTTAGAAAATATTTTATATTTATTATTTTATATGAATAGAAGTTATTCGGATTATATTGATATAATAGATAAAGTAGAAAATATAGAACAAGTAATACTAACTGATAATAGATTTAAAAAAGTATGCTATTTTGTTTTAGAATTAATTAAGTTTGTGATACAATATATTAAAAATATAAATATTAATATAGATGGGGAGAAAGAAAAAGAATAAGACAGAATCAGTTGTTTCTTCAACTGATGAAGAAAAAGAAGAAATTGTTAAAGAAACATCAGTTATTGAGTTTGCTTGTCCAATGTGTAAAAAGATGTTAGAATTAAAAAATGAATTAGAAATACAAAAGAAAGGAAACTGTAAATGTTCGTGTATTCCAACCAGTTTCAAAATAAGTAGAAATGATAAGAAAATGAATATTGATAAAACTAAAGACAGTATAAACTTAGAAACAGATGTTCATAATATTGCTATCAAATGGGGACGGCATGCATCACCAACCGATAATAGTGATAAGGAAACTCAGGAAACTATACGCGAAATGATGAAAAACAATAGTTAAAATTATTTCTATTATTATTTATAATGCAAGATGGTATAAATAATATTCTTAAATTCATTGATGTAAAAGAATTGAAATTGAATAATTTTATTGAAGAATATAACGAAAATGATATATTAATTAATTTTGTTAATGACTTTAGAAATAGCAAAATTGATTTTAACATGTTTTATAATTCTATTAATTATGCTGATTTATTTGAACAATCAGATTTAAAATTTTATTGTAAAAGAATATATTCATATACTTTAAGATTTATTGCTAATTATGATAATAAAAATGCTATTCAGTTTTATGAAATTACATTGAGAAAAATGAATAATATTTACAAAAATAGTAACATTAATGTTGTTAATGTGTTTGAATGTATTAAATGTTTAATAATTTATATTACAGATAATATTGAAAAGTTTCATAAATATTCAAAATTTAGAAAAACTATTATTTGTAATTTAATTGGTAAATTGAATAATAATTTAACGAGTTACACAATAACTAATTTTGAATTGACTTATAATGATATATGATTTTGTAAAATAAAAGTTTAGTTTTAAAAGTTTTATTTTATAATATAATATATATATTTACATGGATGAAGGATTAGAAAAGATTGTTAAAAAACTGAACAAGGTTTTAGAACAGAATAAGAATATTTTAGAAATCTTGCAAGAAATGGAAAAGAAGAAACCTTTAACAAACAGTTATCAAAGTAAAGAAGTAGATAGAACCAGTGCTGAATATAAAAATAAGAAACAAACGTATTTAAACAAACTTAATAACAAAGAAATTAAAGAACCGAAGGCTTCAACTATGACATTTTATCAAATCGACTATGATGAAGATACAGGGGTTTATTCATAAAGTTGCATTTACTCATAGATAATATTATCTAAATATCTTTAATAATGAACTTATTAGAGATGTTTAGCGGAACAGGCAGTGTTGGACTTGTTGCAAAGTCGCTCGGTTTCAATGTTATTTCATTGGATTTGAAAAATGCTGATATACATACTGATATTTTGAAATGGGATTATAAACAATTTGATAGGAACCATTTTGATTTTATCTGGGCAAGTCCTCCATGCACTGAATATAGTGTAGCAAAAACTAGGGGCATTAGGAATATGGAATATGCAAATAGTATTGTCTTAAAAACTATTGAGATTATCAAATATTTTAATCCTAAATATTTTGTAATCGAAAATCCACAAACTGGATTATTAAAAAATCAGGAGTTTATGGATGAGTTTGAATTTAAAGATGTAGATTATTGTAAATATGGAATGCCTTACAGAAAACGCACTAGGCTATGGAATAACATTACAACTTGGAAACCTAGAGATTTATGTAAAAAAGATTGTGGCAACATCAGGAATAATAAACATATTGAAACTGCGCAGAGACTGCCAAATGGAAACAAGGAAAAATGGGGAGACAATCCAACAATACATAAACAGGAAGACCTATACAGAATACCCGAAAATCTTATCAGTGAAATTTTAATGAGTGTTTGACACATAGGGCAAGTGTGTTTGACACATAGGGCATGTGTGTTTGACACATATGGCAGTGTGTTTGACACATATGGCATGTGTGTTTGACACATATGGCATGTGTGTTTGACACATAGGGGTATGTGTGTTTGACACATAGGGGTATGTGTGTTTGACACATAGGGGTATGTGTGTTTGACACATAGGGGTATGTGTGTTTGACACATAGGGGTATGTGTGTTTGACACATAGGGGTATGTGTGTTTGACACATAGGGGTATGTGTGTTTGACACATAGGGGCATGTGTGTTTGACAATGACACATAGGACATGTAGTTATGCTTGTTTCATACTATAATAATAACATGTAAAATTCTATATGTTATAATTATACTGTACTTATAGTTTGTAAAGATTGAAATATTTTATTTTTTCTTGATTTGGCTGACTCTTTCAAAGTGCGTTGTTTGAACTTGGTATGCTCTTTTGATTTTTTCGTGCTTTGGCTGTTTGTATTTTATTTTGTTTGATACTCTTCTGATATTTTTTGATGGTATGTTGCTTTGTTTTTGATTTTGTGTGTTTTTGAGATTGGGTTCTTTGATGGTTTTTATTTTTGCTGTTTTGTTGGTATGCTTGTTTGAATTATTTAATGTTTTATGCTTTGATTAAATTTTTTGTTGGGGGTTGTTCTGGTTTTTGAGTTGCTTGGTGGTTCTTATCTTGTTTTCTGTGAATTTTGCTGATTTTGTTGTATGCTGTTTGATTATTTGGTTTTGATTTAGAAGAGTGCCATTTGTGACATTAATTTTTTTTTATGGGGGAGGGGGGGGAGGGGGGGGAGGGGGGGGGAGGGGGGGGAGGGGGGGGAGGGGGGGGGGGGGGGGGGGAGGGGGGGGGACTTGAAGCAACCTGGCTTGAGATAGCCGGCTGGAATACACGAGGCAAAAATCCGGGCCAAGGCACAATACAACACAGCACTAAAACACGAACAAGACTACACATACAAGAACATCCACAAGACACGCCGGCAGTGCCGGCGGAGTTCTGCTGGTCTGTGGCAGATTCCCGAAGTGCCACGATGCCGCGGAATTCGACGAGTCACCCCTGCTTGGGCGTTCGCTCGGTTTTTCAAGCCTTTCAGCCGAGGGCCAACTTGAAGCGAGTCGGTTGCGAACTTCGCCGGCTAGCTTCAGACCACGACGTTGCAGATGCGTTGCAGGAAGTCCTCAGCGCGTGGCGTTGGTGCATCGCCTACGATCCGAACTTCACCGCGGCCCAGAAGATTAAGAAGGCAGGAAGTCAAGAAGATCGGTGACGCTCTCCAGCCCAGCTCAAGCATGACCCGGGTCGACCTCCCTGAGTGCACGCACTCCTGGTCAATTGTGATGCGTGTGTGACTTGTGCCATGTGGCTCAGGGACCCCTCTTGCTTACCCAGGCAGAGCCTAGGCTTCATGCGCTAGGAGCCGTTGATAGCGTGGACAAAGCAGTCTTCTGCCGACTTCTTGATTGACTTGAAGAACCCCATGGTTGCACAAGGAGCCCAAGCCATTGCAATATCCTTTTTGGTGTTCGTAGCCAAGCGGCTGCAAACCGCTGCAAAACCACCGTCCAAGGTACAAAACCCCTTGGGCTATGGCACTTACACGCCACATGCTTCATCGCATCGCACATCAAAACCCGCGACAGGTGCCTTGGGTCATGCTGCCAGAGGGCTCCTTTGTGCGACATCCCAAGATGCGGCAGGCTGCGATCAATGTGGTCAGGTTAGTTGGGTGGGGTTGGTTGGGTTGGGTTTGATTGGCTTGAGTTGGCTCACTTGTCGGCTTGCGTTGGGTAAGTTTACATTTACGGTTTGAGTGTGTTGTCGGATTAGGTTGTTGGACTAGGCATGGCCTTGGTTAGTGCGAGTTAGTGCGCCTTTCACACAGGCCCGTCGAACAACAACAACAACAACAACAACAACAACAACAACAACAACAACAACAACAACAACAACAACAACAAAGTACGGGGTGTTGCCCTTTGGTCTCAAAACATCTTCACAGTATGGGGTGTTGTTTTATGTTTAAAAACATCTTCAAAGCACTTTCGAAACAAGATAAGCACCCCCCCCCACCCAGAGTATGTGAGCGATGGGGTAGCTGATGCAGACCTAGTCACTCAGCGCTGGCATGAGCCCGCTTCTCGTTTGATGTCAGGCTGCATGTCGTCTGTGGCTGCTTCCTGTTGTCCATTCAAAACAATCAGATAGAAGCCACGAACCCGAATGAAATCTCCCACTTACCTTTTGGCTCGAGGTGGAAAGTAGGATGACTCATTCTCATTCTCTCATTCCCCCACTCAGTCACTCACTCACTCGCTCGCTCCCTCCCTCCCTCACACACTCACTCAGTCACTCACTCACTCACTCACTCACTCACTCACTCACTCACTCACTCACTCACTCACTCACTCACCCACTCCCACTCACCCACTCACTCACCCACCCACTCCGTCACGCACGCACGCACGCACTCACATCATTCCACACACTCACTTACTCACTCATGCACTCACTCACCCACGCACTCACGCACTCACGTACTCACGCCAGCACGCACGCACACCCCAACCCACCAACCCACACACGCACTCACTGGCTCGCTCGCTCGCTCGCTCCCTCCCTCACTCACGCACTCACTCACTCATTCACTCACTCTCTCACTCCCTCACCCCTCACTCCCTCGCTCCCTCCCTCCCTCACACACTCACTCACTCAGTCACTCAGTCACTCACTCACTCACTCACTCACTCACTCTCACTCACTCTCACTCACTCTCACTCACTCTCACTCACTCACTCACTCACTCACTCACTCACTCAATCACTCACTCCCACTCCCACTCCCACTCCCACTCCCACTCCCACTCCGTCACGCACGCTTGCACGCACTCACATCCTCACTTCCACACACTCACTTACTCACTCATGCACGCACGCACGCACGCACTCACTCACTCACTCACTTACTCGTTCACTCAGTGGAGTGGAGTGGAGCGGAGGGGAGGGGAGGGGAGGGGAGGGGAGTCGAGTGGAGTGGAGTGATGAGTGAGTGAGTGAGTGCGTGAGTAAGTGAGTGAGAGAGTCAAAGAGTGAGTGAGTGAGTGAGAGAGTGAGTGAGTGAGTGAGTGAGTGAGTGAGAGAGAGAGAGAGAGAGGGATGGAGTGGAGTGAAGTGGAGGTGGAGTGGAATAGAGTAGAGTGGAGTGGAGTGGAGTGGAGTGGAGTGGAGTGGAGTGGAGTGGAGTGGAGCGGGGTGGGGTGGGGCGGGGTGGCGACTCACTCACTCACTCACTCACTCACTCACTCACTGACTGACTGACTGACTGACTGACTCACTCTCACTCACTCACTCACTCCCACTCCCACTCCCACTCCCACTCCCACTCCCACTCCCACTCCCACTCCCACTCCCACTCCCACTCCCACTCCCACTCACCCACTCACCCACTCACTCACCCACCCACTCCGTCACGCACGCACGCACGCACTCACATCCTCACTTCCACACACTCACTTACTCACTCATGCACGCACGCACTCACGCACTCACGCACTCACTCACTCTCACTCACTCACTCACTCACTCACTCACTCACTCACTCACTCACTCACTCACTCACTCACTCACTCACTCACTCACTCACTCACTCACTCACTCACTCACTCACTCACTCACTCACTCACTCACTCACTCACTCACTCACTCACTCACTCACTCACTCACTCACTCACTCACTCACTCACTCACTCACTCACTCACTCACTCACTCACTCACTCACTCACTCACTCACTCACTCACTCACTCACTCACTCACTCACTCACTCACTCACTCACTCACTCACTCACTCACTCCACGCACCAACTCACTCACTCGTTCACTCAGTGGAGTGGAGTGGAGCGGAGGGGAGGGGAGGGGAGGGGAGTAGTGGAGTGATGAGTGAGTGAGTGAGTGCGTGAGTAAGTGAGTGAGAGAGCGAGTGAGGGAGTGAGTGAGTGAGTGAGTGAGAGAGAGAGAGAGTGAGTGAGTGAGTGGAGTGGAGTGGAGTGGAGTGGAGTGAAGTGGAGTGGAGTAGAGTGGAGTGGAGTGGCGTGGAGGCAGTGGAGCGGAGTGGAGTGGAGTGGAGTAGGGCGGGGTGGCGACTCACTCACTCACTCACTCACTCACTCACTCACTCACTCACTCACTCACTCACTCACTCACTCACTCACTCACTCACTCACTCACTCACTCACTCACTCACTCACTCGCACTCACTCACTCACTCACTCACTCACTCACTCACTCACTCACTCACTCACTCACTCACTCACTCACTCACTCACTCACTCACTCACTCACTCACTCACTCACTCACTCACTCACTTATCCACTCACCCACTCACCCACTCCCACTCACCCACTCACTCACCCACCCACTCCATCACGCACGCACGCACGCACTCACATCCTCACTTCCACACACTCACTTCCTCACTCACGCACGCACGCACGCACTCACTCACTCACTCACTCACTCACTCACCCGCTCGCTTGCTGACTCACTCACTCTACTCCCCTTCCCTCCCCTCGACTCCACTCCACTGCACTCCACTCCACTCCACTCCACTCCACTTCATTCCACTCCACCCCACTCCTCTTCACTCCACTCCACTCACTCACTCATTCACTCACTGACTCACTCCACTCGTTTTACTCACTCACTCGCCCTCTCGCTCAGTCGCCCAAAACGAGCACCGCGCCACAGCAAGAGCCAACTGACCGCCCCAAGCGCGCCGAGGGTGCTTTCTCCTCCGCCCTCACGCTTTCTGTGACACAAGCAAACTCTTTGAAAGTGATCTAGTTGTCTTGGTGCGGGAAAAGGCACCAGACAGGGCCGGATAAAGCTGCAGCGCTGCGGCTGGCTCATCAGCAAGCACCCGGATTACGGCGCCCGGCGCCCAGCCATCTCAGGACAGTTTTTCCTTAACTTGCCTTTTGTCACTAGGCTCAAACGCCCCTCCTGAAATGGTTGATGTCCGTGGGGAAATGGTTGAAAACTGTTCTATTCAGCAGCAACTATCCAGCAGGGCGCGTGGGTTCGAAAGTTACACCCCTGGCAAGGGAGTTTTTGATGTAAGTCCAAGACTGTTTCCGCGCTGCAGCATGGCGACGTTGGCAGACTGATTTCACAAACGACAAACACGGCGTCAGTGTGAAAAAACCTACTGTTTTGATCGCAATCTCGCCCGAGTTTGTCGCAGAAGGAAATCCAAAGTGGGAGGGTTTGAATATACGCCAAATCAGGATTCCCAGTTGAACTGCGGACTGTTCCCAAACCTTGACATGCTCCCAGATGAGTATGATGAAGACCTAAAAGTGGCATCCATGCTGTAGCCTTCTTATACTTCAAGGGTTGCGCCCAGCGCCAGCTCGCGGCAGCTTCAGCCTTACTCTCAAGATTAAGCGCCCTCCCCGGCCTACCCAGGCAATTGCCGCAGAGAGATGCCGCCAATTATATTGTGAGGCGTTCCCGAGTGGAATTCCCCCCGTCCATTTCAGGCAGTGTGGGCCAACGTTTGCAGTCCAGCCCGCAGTGCTATACTTGCCCCCGCTGGCGGATTGCTTTATGTTCTGGCCCCAGCCACAGAGAGCGCAGCCCCGGCCTGGCCGCGCACGCAGGCGTCCAGCCACACAGGTGTTGAGGCGCGCAGGTGTTGAGGCGCAGCAGGCACACAGCTGCGCAGGCAGGCAGACACGCGGGCTTGCAAGCGTGCAAGCGCGCAGGCACGGACGCGTGCATGCACACATGTACGCACGTACGCGCCCAGTCACGCACTCGCGCGCATTCACGCAGATGCGCGAGCGCGAAGGCGCGCAAGCGCTCGCGCTGGCACCCACGCACGGGTCCACGCGCGCGCGCACCCAACCTCCCCAGCCCCACCTGACAAGTTGCTGTCACCTCTCTCTCTCTCTATATCTATCTATCTCTCTCTCTCTCTCTCTCTCTCTCTCTCTCTCTCTCTCTCTCTCTCTCTCCAGGCGCGCAGCCTACTTAGCATAGGATCACCCAAATCGCCACGGGTGGGTCTGTAGCGGCTTGGCAGGTTAAAGGCGCAGAGCGCCTTTCATACCACCCAGATTTGTTGCCTTAGAACTGCAAGTATTAGTCCCAATCTGTATGTGGGACCTGGAAGCGCATTCGCTGCGGTTGTTTTTAGATTTGTTGATTTGCTCTTCCGCCCGTTGGCTTCCACAAGGAGCTTCTTCAGGCGTGCAGTACCGAGCAGGCGCGTTTTTTCAGTGCAAGGCACAGGTAAGGGCGGGGGTCCCAAAGTTTTAACCTGTTCTCACTAGCCGTTGCCGATGTTTAGGCAATGTTGGTTGACCTACAGGGTCCAAGAAAAATGGCATTGGGGTAAGGTGATTGGCGCAGCCTTGATTGGGTCTAACCAGAAACGGGTAGAATGGGTCTAGCGCCCGCTGGTGACATGGCCCGAGCAACTCCCGAATTTCCAGCTTAACTATTCGCGATCAACCAGTTGCGACTACAAAGCGGATCTAAGGATTGACTTCCATGTGCGGAAACGTGAAATCTCCTGGAAAAGCGATAGGCCCCCTCCAAAAGCGACAGTCGAGCTGGAGCTGCGGAAGTGCCTTTGTACGGAAAAAGCTCTCGGAGCGCCCGTGACTAAGCCATTTGCAAAAGCAGCGCACGAAAGTTTGGAACATCGTGTCGGGAGTCTTGCTGTCGTGCGCACCAGCGACATCAAACCAATCTGGCGCCACATCCTTCTGCGTCGGGCTGCCCGTTGCTCTCAGTTCCTTCTCGGCAGCCAAAAGCGCAGTCAATCCTTCCTTGCCAGCAGCCTGCAAACAAGCGCACAACAACATAACATGTTCGCAAGAAGAGTTCTGTTTGTTTTCAGATGCCAGTAGAATGCCATCATGGTGCATGGCAACGTGTGTCCGCAAAGCTGGTGTATAATTTGCGGGGTCCAGGCCGAGCATCTCAAAGAGGCAGGATTTGTTTCGATCCAGACAATAAGCAGAGTGAGCGAGCGAGCGAGCGAGCGAGCGAGCGAGCAAGTGAGTGAGTGAGTGAGTGAGTGAGTGAGTGAGAGAGTGATGGGCCACGACATTTGCAAGCCATCTCCAAAGCGCTACGCCTGTCACGCAAATCGGGGCCCGCATCCGCGCGCTCGACGCCCGGAGATGCTGCGCCTGCCAGGAAATTTGCAAGCATCGCCAAGAAGTTGCGCCTGTCACCCAAATACGGGGCCCCCAGCTGCGCGCTCGACAGCGTCTTGCGCCAGGCGACGTAAGCGTGCGCACGGACGCAGGAAATGCTGCGCCTGCCGCGAAACTTGGCAAGCCACCTCCAGAGCGCTGCGCCTGTCACGCAAAACGGGGCCCCCAGCCGCGCGCTCGACAACATCCAACCCCTTTAGACAGCCATCAAACATTGCGCCATGCCACGGACAGGAAAGTGAGATGCAGGAAATGATGCGCCTGCCACGAAATTTGCAAGCCATGTCCAAAGTGCTGCGCCTGTCACGCAAACACGGGGCCCCCAGCCGCCGGCGCGACAAACATCCAAGCCCTGTAGACAGCCGTCAAAAACTGCGCCACGCCACGAACAAGAAAGCCGCCTGTCACGCAAAACGGGGCCCTCAGCCGCGCGCTTGACATCATCGAGTCCCGGTAGACATCTACCAAATGCTGCCCATGCCAGACAGACGTACACCCACATGTAGGAAATGGTGCGCCTGGCACGAAATTTGCAAGCCATCTCCAAAGTGATGCGCCACTCACCGCAGCCGCGCGCTCGACAACACCCAATCCATCTAGACAGCTACCAAATGCTGCCCATGCCACTCAAACACACACACCCAGATGAGTGAGGGAGTGTGAGCGGGTGAGCGAGTGAGCGAGCGAGTGAGTGAGTGAGTGAGTGAGTGAGTCAGTGAGTGAGTGAGTCAGTGAGTGAGTGAGAGAGAGTGAGTGAGTGAGTGAGTGAGTGAGTGAGTGAGTGAGTGAGTGAGTGAGTCAGCGAGTGGGTGAGTGAGCGGCGGGCGCGGGCCATGGACGGCGGTTGGCGCGCAGCGGTAGAAAGAGGGGCCGCGCGCAAAGATGTGGAGAACAGGCGCAGCGCACGTCCGCAGCTCCAGCTCGAAAATAGCAACTTTGTAGCGATTTGTCTGCCTTTTGGGAGCAGCGGCTGGATATGATGAGCACTCACTCACTTACTCACTCGCTCACTCGCTCACTCACTCACCCGCTCACACTCCCTCACTCACTCACACTCGCTGGGTGTGTGTTTGCGTGGCATGGCGCGGCATTTGGTAGCTGTCTAAAGGGATGGTGCTTCCCCTGGAATACCCGCACATTGACATTTTGGCTGTAAAAATTCATGCAAAACACACGTTCCAGCTTTCAAAGTGAGGCGCTAAACATGCACTCCTTTTTACACTTAAATTTTAGCATCGGTACTTAGTGCAACCCAGGATGTGCTAGCACATGCTAGCACATCCTGGATGAAGATTCTTGTTCTGGAAATCTTCAGTCCATCCTTAGGACAAACTGATATGTGCTAGCACCCAGCACATCCTGGATTGAAGATTGAAGATTGAAGAAGCCCAGAGAGAGTTGTCAGAGAATCTTCAATCTTCAATCTTCAGTCCAGGATGTGCTAGCACGTGCTAGCACATATCAGTGTACCTAAGGGTGGATTGAAGATTTCCAGAACAAGTGGTCTGAGAATCTTCAAGCTTCAATCTTCAATCCAGGACGCGCTAGCACGTGCTAGCACATCCTGGATTGCCCTAAGTACATATTGGAGAATTTCAGAAAGAGTTGTCAGAGAATCTTCAATCTTCAATCCAGACCCTGGATTGCCCTAAGCGGATTTGAAGAATCCAAAAGGCAGACCGGGAGCGCATTTTGTCAGAATCAAGTTGTGGATGTGCACTTGTAGTGCCTGCATGTGGCCAGGGGGGAAAAATGTTGTTGACACCCTTACAGGTTTTTTGTGGACTTGAGGGCTGGCCAGGATGGAAGATTCTCAAATCAAAAAACTCTGGTAGATCTTTAATCTTCAACGCAGGGGGCAAAACCTTAATGAGTCTAGAACAAAGTGTCAAGATTTTGGGGACCAGGATGGATGTTCTAAACATATGTTTGCGGAATCTTGTCTAGTCGATCTTTGATCCAGGGCAACCCGATCTGAGCAAATGCTGAAAACACTGCGTTTTACAGCGTTCATGCCAAGAATAAGATCTATGATTGAAAAGACGTTCCTGTCATTGGCTTGGCTCAGTTCTTGCTCGGTTCAAACCACATGATGTTCGATAAGGACAACAACCCTTTCAAAATTGAGTTTGTTTCCAAATTCACTTGGCCATGCCAATAGCTGTCTTCTCCAGTTGATTTGTTGAAATGCGCAAGAAACCGCAAACGAGTAAACTTGAATGTGGTTGAAACCCGAAAGAGTTTTAAACTGGATATCCTTCTCTTACTTGAATTCCAATAGTTGTTATTGGCGATGAGTGAACCAACTTGGGCAAGCACACACATGGGATAGTTGCTTTGCAACATATGTGTCAAATAGACCGAACTAGCATGCGCATGGAATTATGCGCAACACTCAAGCTACCATGTAAATGCAACTGCGCAAGGACATGAAGTAGGATTGAGTTCCTTTTCCCCATGTTGATGAATTTCCTGAATATCGTTGCCAAAAACAATAAACGCAAAATAGTAGAGCTGCTACAGGCGCGTTGAAGCTTCCAAAACATACTTCGGTAACCCAATGTGACTTTAAGCGCAGCTCGCGCACGCCAATCTGACCGTCACACAACTCGCAACTCCTACTCAACGTTGAGTTTAACTTCTGCTTGGCTGGAATTTGCATGGAGGCGAGCGTCCAGTCAGTTCATTTCAGAGCCTCAAGGCATTTGTCACCCCCAGTCTGGCTGGCCAAAAACCTGAGTATTTCAAGGGGGGTAGCAAAGGGATTGGATGTTGTCGAGCGTGGCTGAGGACCCCGTTTTTGCGTGACAGGCGCAGCATTTCCTTCATCTGTCTGTGTGTTGGCACGCGGTAGCTGTCTCAGGGGATTAAAGGGATTGGAGGTCATCGGGCGCGGCTGGCACGGGAAGGCTACAGAGACCCGATATGAATCGCTCCTGAGAAAAGAGGTTGCGCCAACGTGGGTTCGTTAACAGTTATGCAGTTATAGTCTACAATATCAGTCAGCAGCAGTTAGCTTGACTTATCATTTTGCTTATTTTAGTTAGTTTAGTTATCCGGAAACGGGGCGTTTCTGCCAAAAGCATGTTAGCTTGAAAAAAGCTGCTAAAAGCATCGCTTTTGAAAAAGCGCAAACAGTGACGTTGATATATGCGTTTATTTTGATTGTTCTGAGTTTTGTTGGAGTGTAGTTGGTTTGTGTTACTGCTCGGCTGATCAGCGCATTTCGGCAAGACAAAATGCTTGACTCTAGGAAAAAGAAATAGGACATGTAATTGCATCATTTACATAAATACAGCGCGCGCGATAAACATGTAGTTTTGCAGCCGCGCTGTTTACACGGCACGGCTGCGCAAGCGCTGCGACTCGTTTTTTGCTCCAGGCACAGCAGAGATTGATCCGTCTCCCACAGCCACCAGCACGGGTCTTCATGTTGGCGCTGAGTGTCCACCACGACGCGCCAGCTGAAGCGCGCACCGTACACCAACTTGCAACAGCACAAGCCGAGCGAGAAACAAAGCAACGCGAAACAAAAGGCGCCAGTTGCGTGCTTGGGTCGAAGCGCAGCTCTTGTACAATGAAGAGAAGGCTGCCGTTGTCGCAGCATTCTCGCGCTCTGCAGGCTTTGTCGCGCGTGCGCAGCACATCGCCGCAAGCGACCGAAACGTGCGGCAAGCGGGCCTCTTTGGCCGCAAGAGGTGTGCTGCGATCGTCGCGCGGCAAGTGTTGCTGCAGGGCATTCCGTCGGCTTTCGCAGGCCCAACTGGAAGACGTCGTGCTGATCAAGCCGTGCACATGTGAGAGAAGCAAGCGCGGCAGAGACGCCGCGGGAATGACTCCGCCCGCAAACTGGCCGACCCTGTCCGCAATGCAGTTCTTGAAGGCGCGATGCTTGGCCTCCATGGACTCACATCCGCTTTTCTCCCCACGCCTTTTTGTGGTGCTTTTGTGTTTCAATTGGCTCACCCCAAGCAAGGTCCCTGCCTGAAATCTGATCCCTGCTATTTTTTCGGTTGGGTTTTGTTGCAGCAGAACCGCTGAAAACAGGGAAGCAAAATCAACTACTTCACAGAAAGAAGGAAGCGGATTACGCCAAAGCTTCCTGCAGAGACATGTGAAGCAGCTGCTGCCCGGGAGGCCTCATGGAACCAGTTTTGGCGAACCACGTGTTTCACTCTCTATATCGCAAACATGTTTGCAGATGAAGCGAAGGCTCTGATGGAAAAAGCCTGCCGCTGAAACGCTCGCCGTGGAAACTCGCGTGTTCCATTTCACAGACATCACATGTTAAGCGAAGGCTCCCATGGAAAAATCCTGCTGCTGAAATGCTCGCCGTGGAAACCTGCGTGTTCCATTTTACAGACAAGGCATGAGAAGCGAAGGCTCTCATTCACAGAACCCTACTCGGCCCCACTCAGGTGGCACCCCTCAGGTGGATCCAGCTTAAATGCAAATCTTCAAAACACCGCTTTCTTAAATGCGCTTCATAATTCTCAGTTTGGCTTATTCACTCTTGTTTTGGATTTTTAAGACTTGTTATGGCCATGTTCTTAACTGCTCTTTTCCAAATGTGTGGTGTTGTTGGTCAACGTGTCGCGCCTGTTTGAAGCTGTTGTGGTTGTGGCCCAAATATGCTTGACACATGTGCGCTGGTTTGCTCGACCCTGCTTGTACCTTCTCTTCGGTGCGATTGCCTAGCCCACTCAAGAACACGGACCAATGGAAGCTGTGGCGTGTCCCGTTGATGCGTGCAAAGATGTGCGCCCCATGGTCTTCAAGACTTTACTAAATTGCATGGATTTAACTAGAATGGTGGCTTACAGAATGAACTGAGGCCTTTTTTACGTACCAGACTTGGACATCATCATTTAACTATTTGCTCCAACTGAGCATTTCAATTCACAATCCCTATGGAAGCTGAACCTCGTTGACTCAAGCTTTTATTGAATGGCTATGAATGGCTTCTCCCTGAAGGGAGCTTTACTGCGCTCAAATCATTCAAATGCACTCGAATGCACTCAAATGCTTTTTAACTTCACAATGGTGGCTTACAGAATGAACTGAGGCCTTTTTTACGTACCAGACTTGGACATCATCATTTAACTATTTGCTCCAACTGAGCATTTCAATTCACAATCCCTATGGAAGCTGAACCTCGTTGACTCAAGCTTTTATTGAATGGCTATGAATGGCTTCTCCCTGAAGGGAGCTTTACTGCGCTCAAATCATTCAAATGCACTCGAATGCACTCAAATGCTCTTAAATGCTTCAACCCCCCCAACGAAAACAAACGCGCAACACAACAATGACAAGATTAAAACGCTTCGACAAGGCATATCAAAACAAACAAAGGAGCAAGAAACTGTGGCAACAGACACGATCACAAATCACACATTTCCCCGCTGCGAGGTTTATTTCCAACAGTTGGAACCGTTCTGATAAAGCTCCAGCAGGCACAGACAGCTCCAGCAAACTCAGTGCTTATCTTTACAGAAGTAAGGAACCCTAGATTTCTCGGAAATTGACTGGTGCGATGTGTTTTAGTTGACCCGGCTGAGGCATAGCACTGAAAGAGAGATTTAGACACAACGTTTTCAACCCACTCCTTGCTGAGCACTCTCAGAACTGCAGGCTTTTGCTCAAAACCTTCCAGGAGACACACCCGCATGCATGTTTCAAAACAAACGTGTTCCCTCAAATGTCCCCAAATACATGTTTAAGTGTTTTCACCTGAGAAGTGTCACCTGAGGGGGGCTGACTAAAGTCCTGTGACTCATGAAAAAACCTGCTGCTGAAATCCCCGCGCAAACCCGCAGCAGCAAGCTTCGGGTTCAGCAAAGGCAGCTGCCAACACAAATCCTGCGTGGCGAAAACTGGCCCAGCCAAATGCCGGAAACCCCGGCTGTCCAAAGACACAAAGCTCACAAAGCTCGCGCGAAAGCTTCCTGCTGCAGCTACTCAACGGACAAACACCCATGCAAAAAAATATGAGGACCGAACGCTCAACCAACAAGCACGCTTGTGAGGCACAGGCTCCCATGGACTCCTGCTTGTCAAACACTCGCCACAATTAGCTGGTTTTTCCATGGCTGCACAGATGTTACAGACTGCCAGTCCAGTTGCGCACTGTTAGCTGTTTTTATGCAAAACTCGATAATTCGTTGCGATTTCCTCATTTTGTTGCTTTTGCACAACAAGTGCATAAAAGTCGTCTGAAAAGTTATTTCTAGATTTTTTAGTTAGTTTTACTGATTCTAGTTTCTTGCAGTTAGTTCTAGTTATCTTAGATACACAATTGCTAGTTCTGCTAACCTTGGCTATAAATCCCCTTATACCAACTAACGAGACCACGTCGTGCGACTGCCAGACATGTCTCACCTCTTCCAGTGACTCGCACTCGCCGTATCTCGCGGGCTACCGTGCATGTTTCCGGTTCACGCGCGCCTGTGTTTTCTAAGGCTAGACATGTGAGGTTATCCGGCTCTTTAATTCTACAGAGTTGCGATTTTCGAGCTAGGGCTGCGCGCGGCGCATGTACTTACTTGTTGCGATTTTCGAGCTGGGCCTGCGAATGTGCGTCTCGCGCGCTAGACTTTCAAGTTGAAGCTGCGCAAGCGTACTTTGCGTGCGACACTTGTACTCCTACTGTACAACTTTCAAGCTGGAGCTGTGGACGTGTGCTTCGCACACTGTTGTGCTACAAAGTTGCGATTTTCGAGCTGGGGCTGCGGAAGAGTACTTCGCAACTTTGTAGGACAAGTGTAGAACACAGAGCACGCTTTCGTGTGGTAGAGGTGTAGTACGCGGCCCCCTCCAAACTTAATGTTAGCCCGGTGGTCGGTATCTCCTTTGCAGGTGCGGAAGCTCTTTGAGGAGGAGGCCCGAGAGATGTGGATTCCTTAGCCGCGATGTCAATCAAAAGGTTTCAGAAAGGTGACCTTCAATTACAGTTTCAGCCGGTTGGATGGTCCGAATGCTTGGGGTGTAGATTTCCTTTCAATCAGAATCCAAGGCGGTGTCCAGTCTTGACACATCTGTCAACAAGAAAAGATACGCGCGCATACGTATATTATAGAAGAAATGTTTTTGGGCCCGGCCCAAGGCCTCGATGCGGGGGGGGGGGGGCTGGGCGTACCTCAGCCCTTCATTTTACTTAAGCGGGTTCGTAGCAGATGCCCTACCCTTCGCGTCCAGTAAAGGCCAAGGAATAATGAGCCGCTTGTTGATTTTGATTGGGGGCTTTTGGGGGACTTGCGCCAGTTTTATGAATGTAGAGGAAGGTGAATATACCCCCTTATTTTTCCCTCAGCACCCCCTCCCAACTCCTTTCAATCCCTGGTCAGAACCGATTGGCAAAGGTCTGTTTTCGACAGCGCTGGATCTCCTCGCGCATCGCAGGTTGGTGGGGAAAGAAGTTTTTGCAGTGGCCGCATCTTCAAGCACGGCCGCAGGCCTTTTCAAAACTGCCGCTCGTGAAGGAGGCCGTGGCAGCGACGCCTTGCTGCAAACAGCTGAGCCACGATCAACACCCGGGTAGATCAAGGGTAAGGGTAAGGGACACTCCCAACGCCAGGGCCGGATATCAACCTTTGCAGCGGGTAGACCGCTTTTCCAAATTTTCAAAATGACTCATGTTGAACTTGAGAAGTGCTTCCAGTATGCTCCAGTTGCCTGTTTTTTCGGGTTCGCCATTTAGAGGCAGTCCCGCTACGCTGCTCAGGTCACTGTCACGTGTTTGGTTCAGTTGATCTATTTGTGACAAATGTATGTATGCCGCGCGTAGACACATTTGTATACATTGCAGTGTCTATCATGCTAACACACATTGTTTCTTGGTTGAGTTGAGTGCTGTTCCAGTAGGAAGATTTTGACAACTCGCTTGGGGGAGGGTCCAAGAATACGGGCGTGTCTAAGAGACAGGTGCCCGAACTGTTGGTTGGTTTGCTGACAGTTTCCCTTTACACACCACCCAACTATCCTCAATTTGGGACACCCGGCCGGCGGCTCGTCCACGCCCTCCGATCCCGAGCGCGCGCTCCCGCCGCCGCCGGCCGACGACGCGCGGCGGTTTGGGCAAGCCTGTTTGAAGCTCGTGCGCCTCTCGCTGGTGGACTTGCTTTTGTTTGGCACTTATCGATCTTAGTTTCGTTGTAGATGTCACATAAGTTTAGGGGTTGGTTCCCCAGTCTTTTCAACCATTTCTCTTTTCAACAGAATTACAAAACTCAGTTGCCCAGAGCCGACCTTTTAACCTTTTGGTTTTTCCTTTTTGGTCTAGTTTTAGTCATGGGCCCAAAAGGTTAACCTTTTATTTCTGGGTCCTTTGGGCAAGTGAGAAAATGTTGTCCACCCCCCCCCCCCCCTGCCCCCCATCCCCCTTCCTGGCGGCCAACTAACGAGGGTGGGTCTTGGGTTGGTTTGGGGGTCATGTGGTTGGAGCTGATTTGTGTTCAGTGTGCCGCTGGCTTAGCAGCGACCTTAGGGTTGCTCGGAGGTGTGGTTACTGTAAGTGAGTGTTGGGGGAGCATTACCCACAACCACAGAAGCTGACGTGGTTCAGCTAGTCAACGCATGTGTGTGTGTGATTCTCACGCATTGGCTTTCAACGCAACAAGAGCAGTAATTCTGGGAGGGGATCGCCGTGCTTAGGCCGGCTTGCGGCTGCTTTGGCAGACAGCGTCGCTTTGTGTTCGCCTGCGCTTGCAGGTGAGGGTTTGTTATGGTGTGTTTGTTTTCTTTCTAGCGTTTGTGTGGCGTGCATGTAAACTGAATGACTCCGCCCCCGGACGTCTTGGTGCTCTTTGATTCGACCGAAATAAACATATTTCGCCTCATGCCAGACAGTTGTGACAGGCCAGACCCAGAGCACATTGGCGGCAGGAGCAGCAATCTGCTTCCTTCGTTCAGCAGTGTTGTAAAGCAACAGTTTACTAGGCGAGGGTATCTGAGATTTCCATTTAGCCTTGCTCGTTTTGTTTGCACCCGAAACAAGCGAAATTTTGGATTTTATGTTTTTCCTCCATTTTAGAAAATTGAGACCCCGAAATCAGGTTTTTTGCTTAACTTTGGAAAATTGGCACCCCAGAAACTTGGATTTTGTTTTTTTCTCACTGTTGGAGAGTTGAGACCCCGGAAATCTGGATTTCGTTTGGCTTTTTTTACTTTGGAAAATTGAGACCCGGGAAACCTGGTTTTTCTTCTCTTTTTTTAAATAAACAAAATTGAGAAAAAAGAAGCCCGGGTTTCGCTGACCTCATTGTTTTGCAGCCCCAAAGTCCAAGAAAAAATGATTGCGCTTCGCGTCTCCAAGTGAGCCAGCCCAGCCGGATCTTCAGACTGCTTTTGTTTTTTAGGCATTGGAAGCCTAGGCTCAGCATGTGCGCGCACTGCGATACGCGTAATTTGCACCCGTTAAAAAAGGAGGCAGAGAAAGACGAAGCGGGCCAAGGTTAGCCCCGAAGCCACAGCAAAAACATGTTTCTTAATCCCCAGTGTCAGTGTCGCTTCTACCCACAATAGTAGACACTCGAATCCTATGTCAAGTCTCCCGCCTGAGCCTCCTCCACACAAGCGTTGGAAACAGAAGTGAGTTCCCAGCCCCCCCCACGCACCAGATTTTCTTTAGCAGTTGTAGTTTTTCCGGGGGCCCAGCCCAGCATTAATGCCGCATCGGTCAAGTTTCGCAACCTTGCAGGTCTAGGCTGGCTCAAGGCGTCTTTTGCTTTGTTCTCTTTTGCTGCTGTTATGTGTGTCGCGTGCCATGTATGAATCATGCCTTTACTGTTGCTCGCCGCAAGCTATGGCCGCAAAAATGTTTACGACCAGAGCGGGCAGATCCGCAAGCAGTCATTTGCGCTAAGCCCCGCCCTTGCTCATTTGGCACAGCTGCATAGACTGCCCAATGAACCGCAGCCGGAGCCGGAGCAGCCAACATCTACAGCTGTGGCCCCTTGGGCATTGTGAGTTTAGGGCCTGGCCAGGAATCCATGGGCTCCTTAACCTGTTGGAGCCCCCAGGAGGAAGCCTTGTGTGACTGGCGTGGCGGCCTTGATTTGTACAGCTTGAAAGTCAAGGCTGCTCTGAAGTTCCTTCAGCTTTTGGAGGTTCATTGCCCCGCCCGGTTCAAGCTGCCCTTGTGGTCTTCCGACCCTTTCTTAGGCTTTCAGCTGTTTCAGCATCACAGCGGGCTAAGCCGCAGCCAATTCCAGCAGCGGATGCAGGTTACCGCAGAGGACATTGACAGGCTTCTGCAAGCACCCCCTTGCTTCCAAGTCCCAGCCTTGCCGCTCGAGCTGATATTCTGCCACGCCTGGCACAGCTTGGTTTTCAGAGCCTCATGGCTAAGCAGCACCGCGCTGCCGAGGCTTCCCAAACAATAAGAGAGCAGCTCCAGTTTCCAGCCGCAGGCTGGGTGAAGATGGTGGAGCAAATCGAGAGGCAGCAGAAGGACAGGCCTCAGCCTCAGCCTCAGCCCCAGCAAGCGCTGCTCGATGATGACTGCTCCACCACCGCCTTCACTCCCCAGCATGCCGCAGAGCTTGCCCAGCAGCTCAGGGCATGGGCGCCTTGCATACTGCAGCAACAGCAGTCTGTTGAAGACAGGATTGCTGCTCAAGTGTTCCTGGAAAGCAATGTCCGTCGCTTGCGATCTCTTGCTCAAGCCGCCGCGGGCGCAGCCGCATTTTCTCGCAAGCAATCGATTGATCAAGGCTCTATGCGCATCGATGTACTTGCGGGATAGAAGCAAGCTTCCTGAGGTTTTGCGGTTGGGTCTTGAGTCAGTGCCCCAGAGTCATGCTTTGCAGCAGCAACTGATGCACCAAAAGCCTCCATCTGCTGCCTCAATTTGTCGTTCGCAAATTTTGGTGGATGCTGCCATGCGCACCTACTTTGCTCAAACGTTTGCCACGTTTGATGGTGTTTTGTACTTGTGGGCAGACTCTAGCCCGCAGGGACTGGCTTCTCAGCTTGCTTAGGGCGATCCCTTTCTCCAGCCTGCGCAGCCCAGACTTTGGAAACTTCAGCCACGGAATTCCAAAGATGTCACCAGGAAGCGGACCTTGCCGCCTTGCAAGAGATAGCCGAAGAGCGCCACAAACTAGGCGAGTGTCTGCAAAAACACACGCAGTTGCACCGGCAGATTCCAATTGCCTTAGGAAGCGGAGAAACTTCGCTAGAGCGGAAACTCATCGCCATGTGTCGGAAAGTCTACGCCGAGTGTCAAAGCATGCAAGCCACCCAGAATTATTTGTCCAAGGTTTGGGGCTTCTGCACAGACTTGGGCACTGAGTCCGGGCTTGCAGACGCGATGGCTGTCAGCTTGCCGACGTGTTGCCAGCCTGGTTTCACGACTCTGGCCTGGAAAGCGAGGCAGCGGTGAGCGCCCCGCAGCGGGCCCCAACCCCAAACAGCTCTCAGGCCATGCACCACGGCTATGTGTTTCCCAATTCCTTGCCCTCTCCAGGACTCTTGCACGTATCTCACAACATGTGTGCGGATATTTATAGGTCCTTTGCCAATTGGGCTTCTTGGATTGAGTCTTTCAAAGCCTTGGCTGAACTGTTTTACCGTCCAGAGCTCAGAAAGCGGCTGATCGGAACCTGCTTGCTTGGGACTCCTTGGGAGTTTATGAAGTCCCGGCTTGAGACAGGCCTGGAGAAGCCTGCCCTGTGGCGGTGGAGCACAATTCAAAGAATCCTTCCAAAGTTGTTGGGCTTCAAGCGCCTGCTGCAAACTATTTGGGATCCTCACAAATTTGGGCAGCAGCCAGATGCCCAGGCGCGGGAAGAGGCAGCAGCGGCAGCGGAGGGTGACCGCAACTCTGACCCTGCAGAATACGTGGACCTGACCAACTTGCGCCCCATCACAGAGAGCATTCGCTCGGAGGCGTTTTGGCTGTACAGCAACACGGTGTGCAAGTTAAGCCAGTTCAGCGAAGACCTCCGTGTTTGGTCTGAGTCTTGCCCATGCCACGCCTGGCTGCGCAGTCCAGGCCCTTCTTCGCCCCGCCCCGCCGCCGCCGCTGGAAGCGGCGACAACCCCGCCGGAAGCGGTGACTCCGCCAACTCTGCCCCCGCCGCCACCGCCGCAGAGAGGCTACATGCTGTCAGGCAAACCTTGGGTTTGCAGCAGGGCGTCGGGGACGGCTCTCACTACGGCCCGTGTCCTCTGGCAGGCCAACAGGCCGTCGAGTTGGCCACTGGCGTCATATACCATCTTCTTGACGATTTGCACGAGTCCTACGTTCGCGAGATCTTGGAGTCCAATCAGTGCGTTGACCTTGCAGCCATTGAAAACACGCTGGCTGACTTCACTGCCGCCAAGTGGCCGGCGCCGGCGCGTGGCCCCGGCCCCGACTTGTTTCCGTTGGAGCTGGATGTGGCGCCCCTCCCGCAAGCCGGAGCCCTTGCTGCAGCTCCAGTGTGGAGCGCAGGCGCAGCAAGCGGCAGCGGAAGCGGCAACCCCGCAGCCTTGCATGCTGAGCCTGAGCCCGCCTTAGACTTTGACATGGACAGTGGCTTCGCCCATTTCTCAGACGTCCTTTTTCTCCGCTTGGTAAGCTCGCGCCCCAGCAGGCATAAGACGCTGCCTTTGCCCCGGGCCCAAAGCAAGCGGCTGGCTGCTTCTGACATGTGCGTGAGTCTTCACAAGGCTGTGGCCTCCCCTGAAGCTTTGCACGTCAGCTTCGAGCCATGACAGCCGGCGTCCAGACGCATTTGGGTATGCTTTCTGTCAGCGGCGCTAGCATGGACTCTTTGAAGCAGACCATGCGGAGCTGGTCCAGCCGGCAGAGACTTGTTTTTACTTTGCACGGACAAAATATTTCCGCCCACGCGCAGGACTTGCTGCAGCGCCTTGTGCTGTCCCGGGCCTTTCCAGACAGCGGTCAGCCGTACCGCATTTGCTCTGCTGATGAAGATGCCATCCACGAATTGGCTAGCCTGCAGGTAGTGCAGCCTTTGTCTCGGTGTTCTGAGTTCAGCGAGTGGGCCTTGACACCCTTTCTTTGGGGCTGCTTCCCCAACTGATGCAAGTCCTCAGCCATCAGGGCTGGGCTCTGACGCAATGCGCTTCTGCTGCCAAAGCAAAGTTACGTTTGCCGCCTTTGACCTTTCACAGCCGGAGACGCGTGTGGTACACAAGCGGCCTCCACCTCAACAACAAGCACACCATAGCCTACATGGTCGCTTTGTGTCAAGCAGACCGCATGTTGGATGGCGGCTACGTTGAAGCCATTCACCACTGTCAAAAGCAGCCTTACTACCAGGGCCTTTTGGAGGGGAAGATCGCTGGAGCCCTCGCGCTTGAGGACGACAACGTCTTGCCCGCTCTGCCCCAAGGAGAAGACCAGCTCATGCTTGATGTGGAGCTTCCCCACACTGCGCTTGCAGCTTCCCGCGTTGCAGCCGACCCGTTGGATCAAATGCAGTGCCTTCAGGACAAAGCAGGTCGTCGTGGCCGCCGATCAGCGAGCCCAAGCCACGCAGATGCCCCTGAAAGCCCGCAGGCAGAATCAGAAGCGGCTGACTCTGAGCACACAAGTGATTGCGACGCCTTGCTGCGTCTTTTGTCTTCGGAGGATGAGCAGGATGACGCTGATGAGGGCCAGGCGCAAGCAGACCAGGAGAGTCACGGGCAGCAGCGGACTGGGGCTGAAGCGGCGCCCGGGCCCCGCGAATGCGAAAGTAGCGACGGGTCAAAAGCCAGCGGCCCTCTTGCTGCATCATCGCAGGCGCAAGCAGAAGAAGCAGCGGCGGGCCCAGTCGCCGCGGCAAGCTCTGCGAGTTCTTCCCAAAAGCGCTTAGCCAAAGCGCTTGACCTTGCCACCAGCGCCAGCGCCAGCAGGTCTACCGCCCTGCGCCTTCTTGAGCATCACCCCGACTCTTTCGACTGGGGCCCATTCCGCTTTACTTGGACTGACGCAGCAAAACGCACGCCGCACGGCCAGTGGCAAGCCAAGTGCCCTTACCACAAGCTCTCCCATGCCACAGGCTGCACCAAGTCCATGCGCGCAGGCCCAAATGAGACTTCCAAGGACTTGGCCAAAAGGACTCTCATGACCGCTAAGCTGGCAAGCTGCCCTCCAGCGCCTTCTTCTGTGAAGACAGACCAAGAGCTGGAAGAGCTGGACAGGCTCCAACGGCTCCGACTCCGACTCAAGCTCAAGCTCAAGCTCATCAAGCTCTCTGAGCTCCTTAAGCTCCGACTGAGGCCGCCAGGCTGCGGACACCACTTGTGGCCCTTGTGGCCGCCGCCGCTTCTGGAAAAAGAAAGCAGCCGCAAGTTGCCGCAAGTGACAAGGGCCGGGTTTGATGATGGGTTTAGTTTTGTTGGGGGGGGGAGGGGTGGTGGCTGCAGCTGAGTGCTTGACTTGCTTTTTGCGTTGCACTTTGGGCTTTCATTCCATGAATTTCGGTCGCATTTTCATGATTTTCCATGTCTTGCTTTGACTCGTTGTATTTGTTTTTTGAACCATGGCATTGGCATGGCCGCCTGCAGCCATTTCTGGCTTGGCTGGGACGGCTGCACAAGCCGCCGCGGCGCAACGCCGTGGCGATGGACCTGGGAAGAAGAAGGCCACAGCAACGACTGGAGCGGGCAGCCCCGCAGCCATGCCTGGAGCAAGGGCGCCTGGGACAAGCCTCGCAGTAGCGGGCAGCGCCGCGCCTGGGAAGAGGAGGAGGAGGAAGAGCGGGGCCACCGCCGCAGCTGGGAAGAAAGCGGGCAGCGCCGCAAAGGCTCAGAAGGGAGATAAGCAGGCAGCGCCGCAGACGGGAGCCTGACTGGGACGCCCAAGACCCGTCGGAGGAAGACAGGGACTGGGGCAGGAGTGGTCTGGCCACGGGTGGGAGGATGGGCGTAGCGGGCACCGCCCCCGTGAGGCGAGCTCCTCCAGCCGGGATAGCTGGGGGCGCCGCCGCCCGCGGAAACCCCGCGAGAGGAGCCGGAGCAAGCGCCCGCCAGCAGGCTGAGCAGGAAGCGGAAGCGGGACGGCCGTAGGAGGAGGAATCGGAGTGGCCCAAGGGCTGGGCCTGGATCTACCGCCCCGACTTCAAGGGATGGAAATCATTGACAGCAGCAAAATAACTTTGAGCCCATCCCTAGCCCAGCACCCAATCCACCCCATGGATGGCCCCCGCGAGACTCGGGAAAGCGGGCTGCCCCGCAGACACAGAGTCTGTTCCAGAGCAGCTGCTTGTTGCGTTGAGGGAGCGGGCAGTTTTGTCAGCAGGGCCGCCTCGAGAAGAAGGCCTTTGCTCACGGGAGCAGGCAGTCCTGCTGGCCACAGACCTGCAGACACAGGAAGCAAAGCGGGCAGCGCCGCAAATTGGGCATGCAGAGGCAGCCAGCGGGCAGCGCCGCAAACTGGGCCTGCAGAGACTGCAGGCAGCCAGCGGGCAGCGCCGCAAACTGGGCCTGCAGAGACTGCAGGCAGCCAGCGGGCAGCGCCGCAAACTGGGCCTGCAGAGACTTGCAGAGACTGCAGGCAGCCAGCGGGCAGCGGCGCGCGGGCAGCCCCGCCTGCAGAGACTGCAGCGAGTGAGCGGGCAGCCCCGCAAACCTGGCCTGCAGAAAATACACCCAGCCAGCCGGCGCCCCTGCCTTGCCAGACACAGATCCCGGCCCAACTCAGCAGTGACGAGGAGACTGACAGGGAATGGGTTTCCTTGCGGAGTGCTGGGCCGGAGACAGGGCCAGTGCTGAGGCGGAAGACATGCAAGGCAGCGGCCTTTGGGCCGCAGACTGCAGCGGAGTCCGCCGCTTGGCCAGAAGCAGTTCTGGAAGACTTGGAGGCAGCGGGTTACCTTTGAAGGACGCGTTGTGTGCCGGTGTGCAGCTTTCCACTGATTACAGCGGCACGCTGCAGAAGAATCCTTGCGGCTGCTTGTGGCAGCCGCCGAGCTGTGCCAGGTCATTTCAAAAGGAAGCGAGAACCTCACCGCAACCCGCAATCATCAGTCGCCTGAGTGCCGCACTGTCCTCATGATGCACCAAGGCCCGTTTAGGCCGGGGTGCATTCATGGGGACATCGGGGAGCGGTGCGATGCCGCTATATGGGAGAGTCTGCGGTCCAGACTCGCATCTTTGCAGGGCGCCGCAGCAAAGAACAAGCGGAAGTCACAGGACGGAGCCGGAGCCGCCCACGGACTTGCTTTTGTCAGAGAAGCTTTCGAGCGGGTGCGCGCCCAAGACATGGAAGGCTTAGCGGCCTTTTGCTGCAGGCACAGGCGGATGTGCCCTGTGCTGGCAAGCAACAGCAGCGGCGGCGGCAGCCCCAGCCCCAGCCCGGGCGCCGCGGGCGCCCGCAACGGAAGCGGCAGCACCGCGGCCGCTGCCAAGCCATATGTTCTCCACATAGCCGGCTTCGGCTCTGCTTCCACTTTGCGAAGAGTGATGATGTGGGCCCCCTCCGCTTCCCAGATGGCCCTGCTACTGTCCATCAAGGCATGGTCTGCCGACAGGGGGCCAGTTCTCCTGCGGAATTTGGGCCTGGCCCCCGCTTCTGCGGGCGGCCCCTCCAAAGCCCGCTTCGCCTGCTCCCGCTGCTTTTCTTGCCTCTCTTCCTCTTTTCGCTTTGCGGCAGCTCGCCGCTTCCTTGCGGCAAGCAAATCACTCATCGCAGTCTTGAAGGACGACTGCAAGGTCAGCAGGTGCTTCTTCGCTGCGGCGTTTTCCTCGTTCTGGGCCTTGATGTCAGCCTGGCTAGCGCAAGACAGGAAGCTTGTGCTCAGCCCCATCAGGTGCGGCAAGGACTGCAGCTCCTTGAAGTCCTTGCGCGGACCTACCCGCTGCAAAGCGGTGAGGTCCCCGCTGGTGGTGACGCTGTCGCCTTCTGCCTCCTTATCTGCTGAAAACTCAGCGGGGCTATCCGCTCGGAAGTCTGCCAAAGTCTTCTGGCTATCTGCCACCATACTGCGGAAATACTGCTCCAAAGCCCCTACCCCGGTGACCCAAGCTCGCTCCGCCTTTCGGCACTTGGTTTCGGCGTCAAACCACTTTTCTTTCGCCGGCTGCTTGCCATGCTTGGCGGCGCTGCCTGCAGCGGAGCCGTCGCCGTGGCCCTCGCCCTCCGAGCTGGGGCTGCCGGTGTCACCATCTTCAGACTCTGCAGGAGCGCCGCCGCCAGCTTTTCCTTGCTTGGCCTTCTTAAGTCGCTGCTTCTGCTTGGACTCTGCGGCCATCTCGTGCAAGTCACGGGCTGCCAGGTCTTCCAAGCCTGCGCCAGCGGCCTTCTGGCTGAGACCACTCCAGGTGTGGGAGCCAAACTTTCCGCCAAAGCCTTGCAGAGCGGCTTCCCCCGCTTCTTCAGCCTCAGGGTCGCCGTTGGCGGGGTCCTTCTGAAGGATCATCTGGACCAGCTGGTCCACGGTTTTCTTCGGATGCGGTTCGGGATAACTTTTCGGTCCGCTGCAACTCTTTCTGACGGGCCAGCTCCTCGAAGGCAGTGATGGTGTCCCGTGCTGGGACAGCTAGGCGGAGGTACCCGCGGGGCCCCTCGTTGTCGCGGGCCACACCACTGTCAGCAAGCCACAAATCCCACTTGCTTTCCGCCTCCTCCTTGGTGAGGTACCCGTGCCGGGCAGTCTTGGCTTCGTCAAGCCAATGGCCCTTCCACATCATTTCGCGCTCTCCCCCGCGGCGCGTCCCGCTGCTAGCCAAGAGCGTGTGGCCTTAAACTCTTGGATGCTAAACTTCACCTTTGCGGAGGCGGTGGTTACCCGCTGCCGATCCTTGCTGAACTCCTTCATGAGATCCTTGAACATCTGCGGCTCTGTCCGCTCCATAGCCTCCATGTCTTCGCGGCACGCCTGTTTCCCCGCCAGCCGCCAGAAGGCCCGGTGGTGAAGAGAGCACTCTTTTCACCTTGACTGGTCGCTGTTGAACGCCTCCAGTGGTTTCAGCTTTGCGCAGAAGCTGGAGCACTTCTTTTCAGCTGAGGCTGAAGCGGGGCTGCCCGCCGCTCCCCGTCCCTGTCCCCGGCTTTCCTTTCCACCGGCGCTCCTTCTTCGCCCTTCGCCGGCTTTGTTGACCTTGCTGGGCGGCGGGTCTGCCCCTGCGGCTGCGCCGGCTGCGGCAAGGGCGTGGCTGGCGTCCTGCCCTGGCTCCGACTCCAGCTCCAGGGACAGCATGGGCTGCGCAGCCAGCGCGGCGCAGCAGGTTGCAAGCGCGGCTGGGAGTGCGAACGCTGTTGGCTAGGCAGGACTCCTTGCACTGAGCAGCAACGGCAACGGCGGCATGGACTTTTGAGGCGGCGGCTGAAACTCAAACACAAAGGGGGAGGGAAGAAATGAGCTAAAACTTGCTTATGTTGACAGTTGAGGTAATGAGTGGAGGAAGAGTGACTTCTCCTTAGACCTAGGGCCTGCAGCCTGCAAAATTGCAAGCGGCTTCTACTTTTGACGCTGTAGCCCAAAAAAAAACTCTACGCTTGCTGACTCGCTGACCTGACATGTTGACAAAAGAACACAATGACTCCCGCGACACAGCATGTTTGGACTACAGAGAGCCTTGGGCCTGAGGCTACAAGCTGCTTGGACTTCGGTGCTGACCGCAGCAATTGAAGGCGGCTGCGGCTGGGATTGGGTTGTTGGGCAGAAAGAAGCCTGTGACTAGGTGGGCGGCGGGCAGCAGAGCGGCTGTCTGAACAGACAGGGGTGTGGAGGGCAGGGAGGTAAAACGCTGGGAGGGGGCCACGGTCAGGGGGCGGGCAGGTCTAGGAGCAGGATGGCAGCTATGTCTGGGCCAGATGCGCAGGCATGTGCGGTGGCCTGGAAGAACACAGCGGCGCAGCGCAGCGCAAAGTGATGGAGTTGAATAGAATGAGAGCAGGGCAAGGAAAACTATTGCCAGACGCTAGAGACAGCGACTTGGGCTTGTTTGGCTGCTGGCTGGCGCTGGTCAGTGACTGAAAATTACTGCAGTTACTGGAAGCTATGATGAGCTGCGGGAGCGCTGCTGGGGGATCAGTGTTTGCAAAGAGAAGGGGGCAGGGCGTCAGCATGGTGTGGTGACCGTGTGGCGTGGATTGCTGATCTAATGTTGGATGGACAAACCTGGCGACGCCTAAGCCTTGGCCTGAGGCCTGAATGTCATGAATTGTGGCAGTCATACTCGCACTCACACTCATACGCATGCTGCAAGAAGTAAGAAGTAAGAAGCAAGAAGAAGAGTTCAGTTTTCCTGAAACGCTCCCGTCTGTTTGTTGAGCCTACCACTCAGTCTCAGTGTGAGACTCTGCACAGCCAAATGAGGCAGTGAAACAGTGAACCTTCAAGGAAAAGGTGGAGGCTTCAAGCTCTTTGCCCAAGCTTGAATAGCTCGTGCATCATCATCCAGATCATGATCTGGGCCATCTCGGCACAGCGGCGGCGAAGCGGTAGTGCCCGCTGACTTGGGATTGGAGCTGGCCTCACTAAGCTGGGCAAGTTGTTGCCGCAAAGTGTCAAGGGCCAGCTCCATGTCTCTAAGTTCCAGAACTTCCTGAGCAAGGAAGTCATGAGACCGCTTTAAGTCGTCAACAGCATTGTAAAAGTCAACTTCTCGGCAAGTTGTGATATTGTGCAACGTGTCCATAATGCGCTTCTCTGCACGCTGCACAGACAGATGAGTGAAGCAGCAAGCAAGAAAGGCGAAGACGCACATGAGGCAAGCAAGCAGGATGAAGCCCGCAAGCGCGAAGCCGTAAATGCTCATTGCGGTATCCGCGTCTCCGAAGCTTTGGGCACTGCAGCTTTGCAGCGCTGAATTTTCGCGGCCCAGGCTCAAGCTCTGGCTGGTCATACTCAAGCGCTCCAGCGCAAGGGGCTCGCTATGGCAGAGGGCGTCGGGGACCGGGGAAACTTACGCTCTGAACATGAAATCTGCAAGGGTGGCCGAGTTTGCATATGAATGAGCTGACCCAGCCAATGCTATGGATCAAAAGTGAGCTGGCAACCAAGCATGCCCCAAAAAGCGGACCAAAGAGACACTCAACTCAGTCGTCCCTTGAACCTTGAACTCTTGAACAGCACGCTTTTTTTCTGCAACTCTCAAGCCAAGAAGTGCGTCCGAATGTCTGGGGCTGGGGCGGGGCTATCCGCTCTGACTACTGGCCTTTGGCAGCCTTGGCAACTCAGGCACGCCTCTGCCGCTTGGGGTGCAGTTCCGCCTGCGCTTGGCGGCTGGAGTCACTGGAGTCTGTCAGCAGCTGCTGCTGGCGGTTGCCGCTGCCGCTGCTTGGCGGGGCAACCCGCTGCGTGCAAGCCAACGCGAAGGCGACCACTGTTCCGATGGCTCTGACGTGCATACCATTCCCAGCCATTGCCTTGAGCTTGGAGTCTGACAAGCTGCGCAAGTTCGAGGCGAACTCACACTTGTACGGTGAGTCGGCCCACAAGCTCCATCCTTGGCATTCCCAATGCTCAAGAGGCAGGGCCACCCGCTTTTTTCCAAACACCCACAGCTGGCTTTGCCTCAAGATGGCTGGAACTCGGCCATGGCACGGCCCCATGTACTCAGCTTTTTGCGCGATGTTGCTGACCCACATGCCCAGATCTGCGGAGTCACCCGCTCGCTCCTTCAGGGCGGCAGTGTGCTCCTGAACGGCAGCCCGGGCACCAGCAGTAAGAGCCTGCAAGCAGCTCCAATGTCGGCCGCTCCGTGTGGTTGCTGGCAGGTGGTGAGCCAAGGCCAGCTTGCGAACGTAGTCCTTGACTTCTTCTGGCGGCGCGCAAAACTTTTGGGCGGGGGCCATGACCGCTTGCTTCCCAAACGTGGCGTCAAAGGCGGCCTGGATGCAAGCGCTTCCGCCGCTTCTGCTGCTTTGGCCACGGCCACAAAGGCTGGGGTGCCACTGCAGCCGGCCTGCCCTTAGCAGCACCATGTACAGCCGCTTCATCTCCACAGGCTCTCCAAAGCAAGCGGGGCTCACAGTAAGCGGAGTCACTGTGAAGGTACCTTGCGTCAGCTCCGCAAGTGTATCCACATCAAACTGGCTTGTGCACTCCGCCAGCACAATGTCTTCCGCGACTGACTGCGGGGCCACCCGCTCAGCCAACCACTGCGCAAACGGCAACGTGGAATCGCCCAGCCAGCTCTTGCGACCCCCCATGGCGGACCAATCGTAGCAACTCCCCGCCAACCCGCACATCCTCCCAGCGGTGACCGCGCCGCAGGCGGTGTATGACCGCGTGACAGAGTTCGGGGGCGTCTTTGCCACCAGCGCCTTGCGCGTGACTGAGGGCCGCGCGCACTGCAGCTTGTCAGCAGAGCTGGCAAACGCAGCGCTGGAGCGGCTGGCCCAGCTGCCGGCGCACCAGCCAGCAGCCTGGCTGGGTGTCCGCGGCATTGCGGCCGCAGTAGCGGGTAGCCCCGCGGAAGCGGACCTTGCTGTCCTTGACCCAGTGCTGCGAGTCACTTCTTTCGGGATAGCTGGCAGCAGCATAATCATCGGGCGATGCGAGCTGAACCTGATGCCGTGAAGGGCACTATGATGGTAGCGGTGTGGAAGCTCGCTGGGCATCTGGAAGCGGAGCAGCGGCTGTTGGCCGCCCCCAGCGACAAGCTGTTGCAAGACGCCGCAAGCAGCGGGCAGCTCCGCCTGGGGACAGTGGGGCCTGGCGACATGCTCTACTTGCCCCCATGCAGTTTGGTGAGCCACCGAGCCCACAGCCAAGATGTCTTGGGGCTGCGCCTTGGGCTGCTCAGCCCAAGTCTCCTGCCAGTCTTCACAGCGTGCAAGAATCGGTTTCTGGAGCTTCCTGGCGCCTCAGGAGCAGACTGCTTGAGCAGCGCTGTGAGTCTGATTGAGGCAGCGGTGGCCCTGCAGGAGCAAAAACTGAAGGCAAAAGCAGCAAAGCCGGACCCCGAGCCAGAGGCCCAGCCGCCCAGGCCGCCTCTGGTGGGCACACTGGCCCAAGCCCAGGCAGCGGCCCAGGCCCAAGGCGGCGGCGGCCCAGCCAGCCAGCCGCAGCCACTTGTGCCGTGCAAAAGAAGGAGGAAGAGGAGAAGGAGCTAGCTCAAGCAATTGAGCTGTCCATGGCCGAAGAAGAGGAAAGGCAGGCGGCCCGGGCCGCAGCCGCGGCGGAGGAGGAGGCCGTCACAAAGCCAGCCGGGGCCGAGGCCAACGCCAACGCAGCGCAAGCCGCAGAAATAGCTCCCATAGCTCCAGCGGAAAGCCCGCCACTGAAGGAGGCTGTCCCAGCCATCCCAGTCCCAGCCCAAGCGGAGACTGAGCGGAAACCCCGCAGCAGCCAAAAGCCGTCGACGCTCCCGACGCGCAGCTGAGAGCCAAGGGCCCCAGCCGCCCAACACAGCCATGGAATGCGACAAAGCTGTGGATACTGGCACTGGCGCCCTTGCAGAAGCGGAGGCGTCCGCTGTGGACAAGAAGCTCCCCGAGGTCCCTGCCACTGAGGACAAGGACAAGGAGCCATGCAATGGAGCAGTGGGCGGCGGCAGCCCCGCAGACCCACCCAAGACCAAGGCACAGGCCAGTCAAGCCCCTAAGGCCAAGGCCAAAAACACCGCCAAGGCCAAGGCTGCGGGCAAGAAGGACGAAGCCCTCCCAGAGCCTGAGAAAAAAGAGCGCGAAGAAGTAATAAGTAAGCTGTCCTGACCAGCAGCAGCAGCGGGCTGCCCCGCACTTTTTGCCCCGCAGCTGCAACAGCGCAGACTCAGCCCAAAAGACACGGAAAAAATGGCTCGCCGTCGTTGTCATTGCTGCCCAAAAGGGACAAGAGGTTGGGATCGCATGATGAGTTCTTCTATAGCCTTGCGTGTTGTAAACAAGTTTCTTCTGGAGCATGATGAATTCTTCTATAGCTTTGCGCTTTTGTAAACAAGCTTCTTCGAATGAAAAACACAATTATGTATTTTGGTTCACTGACAACTGACAAGTGCAATGGTGTTGTTCTAAAGCACACGGTCCGCTATGTCGTTCTAGCGCAAAAGCAAAACAGCGCTTCCAAGTAGGTCAGGCGCAGAATTCCTTGCACTGATCTCTCGCATAGTGCTCGCTGCGGATCTGTCTACCATTCGCCTTGAAGGCGCCAAAATCTTCCAAATTCCACGCCCCAACTGAAAGAAAAAACACTTTTGCGCAATTTTCAAGCTGAGCCACCCCAAAGCTAGCAGAAAAAAACACTTTTGCACATTTCTCAAGTTGAATGACCCGAAGTTAGCTCTAGAAGCCAAAATCTTCCAAATTCCACCCCCCAACTTAACGAAAAACATCTTTTGCATATTTTTCAGGTTGAATCACCCGAAAGGCGCAGGAGGCGACCAGTCCTAAAGACATTGGAAATCTCAGACGAGGGTAGCTCAGAATAGAGTCTTTTCCAGGGGGCTTGGTGGCGGGGGGGCTGTTTTGATTTAGAAGCAGCTGGTTTTGGAACGGCGCCTGGTATTGAAAGATGCAAGGTTGAGGTAGTTTCTTTGGTCCATGGGAGCGTGGCGCTACTGCTGCGTGGACGATTGCCGCTAGTATTACCATCATTGCAACTACTACTGGTCGCCGACTACCACTCACTTTGTATAACGAGCACCGGCGCCTTCTAGCTGGTCGCCATCTACTTGCTACCAATGACAATGGCAAGCCAGTGCTACTACTACAAACGCTACAACTAGAACTGCTAGCGCTGCCAGAGCTACAGCCCCAGCTTACTCCCCCAAGTTGTCCGGCTTTGCTGCTTCTGAAGTCTCAGGAACCGGCCTCTGCAGTTGGAGGAGGACATCCCGCCGACAGGCTACAGGGCAGCCTCGCCGGGAACATAGCCAGATTTTGCTTCCCAAGGCGCGCGGGTTTGTGCCAGGTTTTCAAGGGACAACAGCAGGAAAGCAACCACCTGGATGAAGTAGCTTTAAGACTCGCTTACCTTTTTTTTCAGAGTTAGCCGTAGTTAACGAAAAGTCATCGGGTTCCACAGTGTAGCTTGCTGCGCCGACGAGTTGGTCCGTTTCCCTGCAGGAAGCCGCGAGGGGATGGGCAATGCCCCATGGCCTCCTCATTGACTCCCAATTGCAGAGCAAGCGGCGGGTGATCAAGTGGAACCTTGCTTACGCAACTTCGAACGAGGAGTCAGGGTGTAGACTGTTGGCCCTGCTTCTGCGCACTGGTATAGACCTCAGCCATATCCAACCCAGCGCCACGCCAAAAGCAAAAACAACTTGTCCAGGCTGTGCTGGATGAAGACATGGACGTAGAAGTTGCAGTTTACTGCAACACCTTGTGGGTTGATTCACCTGCGTTTCGGTAGCCAAAGGAGGCGCCCTTTTTCAACTGCAAGAACCATGTTGAAGGGCTACCTGCCAGTTGTGTGTGCCAGTTGTGCAACCTCAAATTGGGGTAGGCAGAACAGCGGCGACCCCTCCCTTTTTCGCCGATGTTTCCGAGGCCTGCCAAGCCAGCGACGGGGCCCTGGGCGCGTGGCTTTAGATGCCCAGGTTCAAGTTCTCCAAATCCTTTGTTTGATTCAGGACCCGCCAAACATGGGGTGAATTCCTTAGACAAACAATTCCAGGCATGTGTCCGGCCTTCTGGGCCATTGGTGACTCAGATGAACAGGCCAGGCTTTTCTGACCTTGCATGTGTTTGCCTTGGATCGTTTTGCGCACAAGCTTGTTTGTTTGTTGTCTAGCAAAGCATAAACAACTTGCCGGATGTTCATCGATTGCCGATGCTTTTGCCCTCTCCGATGCATTGGTGGTTGCGCCCCTTTTTGACATCAACTGGTTTCTTCTCGCTTGCAGATGGCTTTCATCGAGCAATCTGTGGTTAGTCTTAGGCGGTTGGTGACAGTAAGCGGGTTTTGTGTTCACTACTGCATGGGGAGGGGGAACCGGAAGGTTTGAGATTTTGTGTGCATTCCGGAGCTGGGTTCGAGCCCGGCTGCCCCTGCGGTGACGCGCTCGTCCCTTTGCTTTTGACAATGGGGAACATACGGAACAGAATGATGATCGCTCAGACTCAGTGGCCTTTCCACGCATGTCTGTCTATGAGGGGGGTGTTTCCAACCACCGACTGGCACCTGAACATGTTCAGCGCTTTCAGCCCCAACTGGCACCTGACACAAAGAGCTGGGTACATTTGCATTCGCCGCACCTGGGTTTAACTCCTTTAGTACGACCCCCTGTCAGCTTGCAGGTTGATACCAATCTGTGCTGGGATTCATCCCAGGTGGCCAACAGGTCCAACAGGCCCAGACTGTTTTTGCGTGGTGAACGTCAAGCTGTGGATTTTGCAGGGCAGAGTGTACCTCAGTTTTCTCATGTCCATACAACGCTGGCATCGCCGTTGCAAATGGAAATGCTGGGGCGAACAAGCGTTTCAGGCATCAAAGCAGTGCCCGCGAGGCAGCCACACGAATTTTCAAGCAGCAAAGGCATTGATGAGAACCTCAAGCAGCAAGCTGTGAACAAGTGGCTGTTGACCTTGCACGAACTTTCGCCGGTTCCAATCTGGTTGCGTCTGTGCAACTAGCAGCTTTGCAAATGAGCGCTTGAAGCAGGCCATTTCGCCTGACGGTTTCAAGCTACCTTCAAGTTTGGAATAAGTGGAGCCAATTCTGCAGTATCCATGGACTTGATCCAACCACGCCTGACTTTGGATTTTCGGCAGGTTCTCTCCGGGCTCGCATTATCAAAAGGATCAAATCTTCCTTGGCGATTGTCAAAGCGCTCAGATGGATGTCTTCGCAAGCAGCTCCATGATGCCTTGTATGAGCCGTTGGTACGCAGCTAGACTGTCCCATTTACAAGCAGCATGAGAAAAGAACCTTGCCCCTTGCCCGTGTCTTTCGTTTCATGGTTGGGGCAAGGTGTCACGCAAGCAGACCGACCAGCAGCAGATTGATTGGTTATTTTGTCCTTGCTCCTTGCCATATGGGCAAGTCTACAAGTCGCGGGAGAGTGCTGCTGAATGAGACACAGTTTTGTTTCGGGGTAGTGCGATCAGTTTGTTACAAGACCAAGACTCCGTCTCATGGCCAGGGCTTGCATCGAGATGGCTTGGCGCACTGCTGGGGGCAGATCTGGATGCAATTGCTTCGTCAAGCCTTGAAGAGAACAAGTGCCGTGACAAAGCCATTTGTGCCAGATTTTATTTTCCCGGTTTCAGCAGTGTGTGGTTTTCGAAGTTTTCGCGCAGAAAGGGTATACTGTTTGGACGCACCAGCTGAGAGAACGCAGTGTTTCCGTTTGCTGCGGTTTTTATTGCAGGAACATTCTGATGCGTGTCAAACCCCACAGGCAGAAACAATGGAACGCTGCCAGTCCTTGGGTGTACACAGTATGAAAAGCACACTGCTGAGTTGGGCTAGGCAGCTGCAGGTGCCAGACAGTTGGCGCAAACAACCAAGGCATCATCGCAGTGCCACAACAGGCTCGTCCATCGTCCATGACGCATTGCTCTTGCAAGCGCGTGTCGCGCGACTTGCGCGTAAAGGCTGGCGCCCGGTCATGCCACAATTGCGTGGTGCAGTCTCTCCCAAGGCAGAGCTGTCTTTTTCATTGCCGGCAGTTTCGGGGGCCACCGAAGCAGTGTTGAAGAATTTGGGGAAGCAGCTGCAAGCCCTGGTGGAGCCACCAGAAGTCAGTACACATGAGCCTGTTCAGGTTCGGAAACCAGCTTGTCAGCGGAAGTTTGCAGAGAATGAAGGGAACAGCAGTTCCGAATCTTTGTCCAATGACTGGTCGCCCAGCTCAGAATCGGAGTATTGCGCTGCAAGTACAAACGCGTCCGTTGACAAAGTCGATGAAGCATCTTTCATAGTCAATTCGGTTTCACGGGTGGCCCATGCTGCAGTGGTGACAAACCAGCACCAAGCCATTGGTCTTTGCGTGTGGCGCGCGCGTCACAGAACTTTATTTGTGTCACAGCTTGCCTGCGAAAGCTAAGCTCCTTCTGGAGTCTGCGTGGCGTCAAAGAACCGAGCGCATGTCGCGATGCCAGTTCGTTGTCAGCGCAACACACTGTTTGTCATGCCTGAAAGATTGACAATGGCAGCAGGCGGTTGTTCTGCTGCAGCAGGACACACTCAATGGTTCTGTTCTTTTTTAATCAAGTTTGTATTCATTTTGACTCGATTGAAGTTGGGGAAGGCAGGGGCAGGAAAGCATGCCACCTGTTCATTTGGATTTTGTCCTTATATATTTTCATGCATTTGGTTTTCTCTAGGATCTCGAATTCATACTGGTGTCCTTATCTCTCCCTCTCTTCCCTTACAGTTTCTTCCTACAACCAACTCAATCGTTAAGACGGAAAGCGAGGGAACATAAGGTAGGTAAGGGAGGGGATCTGCTATGACATGCTTCTTACGGATGGTTTTCATATACTTTCATATCTGATGGAGAAAGAGACGGAGGAAACCGTAAGAGAGAAAGATTTGGAAGAAGCTAATGGTCACCCTGTCAGTCATGGCTGGGGCTGTTGGGATAGAATGACATATGCTTTTGTCCTTCCCTTTAAACCTTCATTTGTATCTTAGAGATTTTATGGCATACCAGGTTAGGCCAAGTGATGGAGGCAAAGGAAAGGTATCATCTTCACGATGATATTTGAGTAGGTAGGAAGGTTGTATTAAAAGGAAGTGACAAAGGCATGTACAAGCATGAATAATACAACGGTACTCCATAGAAAATCTTCCCGTTCTTTTCCAAACCCTACGTTACACGTCCGAAAGTAATTCCAACACGTAAAAAGGATGCGGAACAGACATGACGCAGCTAAAGAGAATTGCGGGTGGCGGTATCTATTTTATCACATATTCATGTAGATTTCTATTCCCTAAATCATACTCACATTCCTTTTTCTTTTCTATTTTACAACTTTCTGATCGAGTTCATGCTATTCCTTTTTCCCCCTAACTATTGTTTCCACTAAGGGGTTCTTATGGTAGAGTCATGGCTAGGTTACATCGAGGGTTTGCGCTCAAGGCTCTGGCCCTGTGTGTGAAAAGGTGTCTTCGACGCTCGCACGAAATGCGGGTTCGCGCAGGTGCGGTGCGCTCTTGCTGTGGCGCCGATGCCTTGGCCGAGTCCTGGCAGGCGCGAGCATCGCCGCAGTCAGAAATATGGTCGACGACGATGACGCAGATTCAGACTTAGACAACGACAAGGATGAGATAATCAGTTTAAAAACGGAATAGTCAGCCAATCCAAGCGCACTTCATCTTTACACACATGCACCGTGTCAACACTGTCTATCCTGAACTTAGCTGACCGACCCGCCGACTGAATGACAACTGGCAACCGAAATTGACAACTGATTGACTGACGCTCACTCACTTGCAGGCACACTCGCGCTCACACTCTTTCACTCTTCACTTCTCTCACTCTCACTCACACCCTCTCTCTCTCTCTGTTTCTCTCTCTCTCAATCCCACTCTGTCACACTCGCACTCACAGTTGCGCCACTCACACTCACGCTCGCTCGTCGCTAAGCCGAGTTAAGGAAGCTGACCCTCCAAGACTTGCAAACCGATGGCTGGGAGTCTGCGTCTGAAGGCGCAGCCTCGGTGACACGGGAAGCCGGCCGTGTACAGATCCACGGCCGGCGCCTTCGTAGCCTGCCTGAACAGTGTCTGGGACCATGACGGCTGTGTTTCAGAACTTGGCGACAATGACGGCTGACGTTTGAGCAGAAGCTGTTCGACACCAACTTCAGCTGTGCAGAACTGAGTTAACACAACTCTTGGTTTCAAATCAAGGCCAAGGCCATTGCAATTACCAGAAGCTCTGGCCTGGCGCAAGAAATGGCATCAGTCCTAGGCCAGTGCAGTCTGACCCGACCCGGATGATCTTCTCAACTGCTTCAAGGGCATGCCGGCAAAGGAACCGACAAAGGCCAGGGCAAAAGAATAGTTTGTTTTTTCCGCGGCAGTCGCGCAAGCGAAATGCCCCACCAGGCTGCATGATTTAATGAGAATGTCAGCCGTCATTTCAGCAGTTCATTGTCAGTCATCAGTGGCAGTGTCAACCAACATCCTTTAGACTGCCTTGCTCGGCCAGATTTTCCGTGCAAGCTTCTGGCAAGACCTGCGCCAGTCGTGGCAGGATCTCCCATCGCTGGCTTCTTGACGGAGGTGGCCGCGGGCTTCTTCATGATTGTGGGGGTCTCCGCATTGTCCTCCATGTCGGGCTTGCTGACAGTGGCGGCAGGCATTGCTTTTTTTGATGAGCTTCGTCGGCTTTTCTTGGGCATGACTGGCTGAGTTTGCTTCTTGGCCGGCTTCACCTTGGGTGCTTTTACGGCCGCCTTATTTGACATTGACGAACTGGCCGCCCTTTTTTGCAGAGCTTTGAGCGGGCCGCTTCAGCTCCATCAACAGACTTCTGGGTCAAGGGCGCCTCCGTGGGTGGCTGTAGCCAACGGACAACTCATTGGTGAGACAATGGACACTGACTGATTGACAGTGACGAGTGGTTACCAGGACAGCAGGCACTCCTGCAAGCCCAAAACGGCAACATGTGCAATTGCCGGTGGCAACACCATCAACAACTTAGTTTACCACTTGTCAAGGTTTCATTCACTCATTCATTCGCTCGTTATATCTCATTGTATTTCGTTCATTCATTCGATCATTGGTTCATGCATTCCCTTTTGTTCGTTCAATCCAAAGAGCTCTAAATTTATGTCATTAATCCATTCATTCATGTTTTCTTTCTTGCTTTCTTTCGTTTCATTTCATTTCATTTCACTCATTCATTCATTAAAGTCATTCATTCATTCATTCATTCATTCATTCATCCACTCATTCATTCATTTATTCACTCACTCATTCATTTATTCACTCACTCACTCGCTGACTGACTCACTCATTGATTTGTTTACTTGTTCATGCATGTATGTATGTTTTTCGCGTCCTTTGGTTTCATGTCATTTCCTTCAATTGGTTTTTGCATTCATGCGTTCGATCATTGGTTCATTCATCCCTGCGTTTGCTGGCTCAGTCAACCATTGAGCCATCCATTATGTCAGTCATTCATTCGTTCATTCATGCATTCATTCATTCATTCATTCATTCATTCATTTCATCTCATCTCATCTCATTTCATTTCATGTCATCTCATTTCATTTCATTCATTTCATTCATTCATTTCATTCATTTCATTCATTTCATTCATTTCATTTCATTTCATTTCATTTCATTTTCATTTCTTTTTCATTTTCATTTCATTTCATTCATGTCATTTCATTTCATTCATTTCATTTCATCTCATCTCACTTCATTTCATTTCATTCATTCATTCATTCATTCATTTTCATTTCATCTCATTTCATTTCATTTCATTTCATTCCATTTCATTTCATTCCATTTCATTTTTTCATGTCATTCATTCATTCATTCATTCATTCATTCATTCATTCATTCATTCATTTCATTTCATTTCATTTCATCTCACCTCATTCCATGTCATCTCATTTCATTTCATTTCATTCATTCATTCATGCATTCATTCATTCATTTCATTTCATTTGACTTCACTTCACTTCACTTCATTTCATTTCATTCATTTCATTCATTCCATTCATTTTCATTTCATTTCATTTCATGTCATTTCATGTCATGTCATGTCATTTCGTTTCATTCATTTCATTCCTTTCACTCACTTCACTCATTTCATTCATTCATTCATTCATTCGTTCATTCGTTCCTTCATTTGTTCATTCATTCATTCATTCGTTCATTCATTCATTCATATCATTCATTCATTCTGCCATTAATTCATTCATTCATTCATTCATTCGTTCATTCATTCATTCCTTCATTCGTTCATTCATGCACTCATTCATTCGTTCAGTCATTCATTCATTTCATTCATTCATTCATTCTGTCATTCTTTCATTCATTCATTCGTTCATTCATTCATTCAATCACTCATTGGTTCGTTCGTTCGTTCATTGTTTCAATTCATTCATTCATTCATTCATTTCTTCATTCATTTGTTTTTCATTCATTCATTCATTCATTCATTCATTCATTCATTCATTCATTCACTCATTCATTCATTCATTCATTCATTCATTCATTCGTTCGTTCATTCATTCATTCATTCATGCATTCATTCATTCATTCATTCATTCATTCATTCATTCATTCATTCATTCATTCATTCATTCATTTCATTTCATTCATTCCATTCATTTCCATTTCATTTCATCTCATTTCATGTCATGTCATTTCATGTCATTTCATTTCACTTCATTCATTTCATTCGTTTCATTCACTTCACTTCATTCATTTCATTCATTTCATTCCTTTCACTCACTTCACTCATTTCATTCATTCATTCCCACACTCAATCTTTCATTCGTTCGACTGATCCCTCCTCCATCCACCAGTTAATTCATCCACGAGTTCTTCCATTCATTCATTCATTCATTCATTCATTGATTCATTCATTTATTCATTCTTTCATTCGTTCATCCAATGTTTTATTCAGTTATTCCAGTTTGTCTTTCCTTCTCTCATCCGTCATGTTGTTTCATGTCTTTCATTCTGTTTGTTTCATTATTCGTTTCACTCATACTAAGATTGAATCATTCATTTTCATTCAGTGATAAACTCAGCTTGTTTGAGTTAATTGTCGGGCAGGCAGGCAGGCAGTCAGTCACTCAGTCACTCCAGTCAGCCTGCCAGTCAGGCAGCCATCAGCAGCCCACAACACAACTTGGCAATTGGACTGATGAGGAACACAAAATGCCTAATAAGGGAAGCGGGACGGCAGTTCCGACCCACAGGATCTTTCTAGCAGGCGATGGATTTTGTGACATCTCGCCGCCCACGTGCAGCGGTGTTAGAGAACGTGGTGGCGCTGGCCAAGCACGAGAAGTACCGTGCTACTTTCAACGACCGTTAAGAAGCTGAAGTATCAGGCGAAAGCCCTTGTCTTGGACAGCCGGGACTTGGGATTGCCTCAGCGCCGCCGCCGCTGCGACATTATTGCCGCGCTCCCGCCCAAGTCATCGTCCAACACCAGTCGCATCAGCCTCAAGCGCTCCAAGGCTGTCAACGTCAAGACTCTGCCCACCCGCCGCAACATCAAGGCTGCCTTGAGGAAGCTGCGGAAGAATGGTGTTGACCCGACGAAGCAGGAGCGCTGTGTCGACATTGCTGCTGGTGTAAAGTTCCAGCAGGTGTCTACCAGCTGCTTGCCCACACTCACACGGTCTGGTTCACCAAGGTGCTGCCTGTTGTTCGTGTTGCGTTTTTCAGGTCCGAGTGTGTCATGGTGCTTGCGCGGTCTCTGACATTGACATAATTATTCGTGACCCCTACGGCTACTTAGACAGGCGCGCCGCGCGCTTCAAGGCTTTCACCCCTCCGAATTGACGGCTGCGACAGGAACGGTGTCTGAGGCAGCTGGGCGGGATGCTCGGCAACACTGATTGTTGAGGCGTGACATTGGCAATTTAGTCATTTTGTGAGTTGCTGCTGAGCGGATACTATGGTTTGCAATTCACCGTCAGCCGTCGAATTAGGGTTAGATCGCCGAAAATTGCATTTTGCGCCAGTAAAGAGAGGCTTGCCTGCTATTATTTGTTGTCATTGTCACACCTGGCCAGCATTGTCATGGCGCCCAAAACGGGCCCTGGACCCAAGTCCGCTGCTGCGGGCTGGGCAGCTAGCCTGAGCAGTCGCCAAACATGCGTGCCGCATCTCATGTCGCTCAACCGTGAGCACATGGGCGTGTCCAGGAGGCATGGGATGTCCACAACCTCAGCCAATTTGATTTTTTACTGCACATTGGCAAATACGATGCGTTCGCTTTCACATCGTGGGGAGTAAAGCTGGATGAATTCCAGAATATCTCCTCCCGGGAGCCACCAAGTCTGGAATATACTTGCAGGTCATGAAGAACTGGCTGCAACAGAGCTCGGGCAGCTGGAGTGTCACAGAAGCCGGAAACGCGGCCAGGGTGAAGTTTCTGCGGGGCGCCAAGTTGCTTGAGAAACCCGTACAACATCGCACACCGGGTCCCTTTTGAGAAGGATCAGTCATCGAGCGTGGATTCTGGCCACTTACCGCGATGCCAAGGATGGCAGGCTGGTTCAGGATGCTGCGTCAGCTTGGCTGACGCTGCTCTGGCTCTCTGAGCGGCGTTGTGCTTGGTGAAGACGCAGCGCAGGCAGCATGCGCTGCCGCGTTTTGTCGCGCCGCTTTCAGCCCCGCGCAGCGTGCCCTGGGCAAGCTCACGTCCTGGCTGCTTCGCGTAGAGGACGCGGCTTGGGAGCCACTTACGGCTGCGTACTGAGCGCAAAGGAGCTCACCTCAGACCCGGTTACGTATTGTGTGGCGTTGCCTGTGCATCGCAATGGGCCAGCTATGCGGAAGCTCATCGAGCCTTGGCAACGCTACCCGTGGAAGCTGATTCAGGTGATCGACCGCCGGAGGAAGCCCGGAGGGAGGCTGCAGAGGCGTTTGCTCGCCAGAAGGAGTGCTTGAACATTTTCAGCACAAGTCTGCGGAGGCAACTCCAGGGTCCGGAAGAGCTATAATGCAAGAAGAGTGCCAGCGCTGTCCTGCATGTTTGCCAGGCTTTCCAGCTGGGCCAAAGCAAGGCAAGGGCCCAAGCGCACGCTCGCGTCGGTCTGCGCCCGTCATGCCATTTTTCAGCTCCGGCAGCAGACCAATCTAGCTCAGCAAGCCGAAAAGCGACAAGCGCCGCCCGTCGGGCCCAGCGCATGCATAAGGGCCAGCCTGCACCTTTTTGCTAGGGGCTGCATGGCAGACCAAGAGTCTGGCGGCACCTTCCAGGAAGCGGCGCCTGCTGAGCGACGTAGACCAGAAGAGACACAAGAGCCGCCCCAAGGCGCAGAACACTGTGTCAACAATCGCGCAGCAGGACGGGCAAGCTAACGCTGGAGCTTGGAGGGCCAGGGGGCATGAGCGCCGCACAAGGCTTCCCGCTAGCAAAACTCAGCTGGCAACCTGCATCACTGGGCCAGCGAGTTCACGCGGGACGCGCGACAGCTGCAGCCAGACAACCTGGATAGCATGCACGGCGCCCCTGTTGCACAACCTGCCCTGTGGGCTTGTTGCCCCCATGCTTTGCCGGATCCCGCGGCTGCATCCCCGCTCCTGTGCATCTCCGCTCCTGCACGACACGCTGCTGAGCGTGATCCGTCTGCGCAGCCTGAGGCCCTGGCCTACGAACCTTTGCTGCTTGCATTTGCGTCTGACGAGGCAGACCAGACGCGCCATGCGGCGACCCATTGACGCCGCCTTGCTGGCCCTCCGCTCGTCAGAGGGGCCCTTGCCCGAAGGCATTCGCCTGGCCCTGCGCTGCGAGACTGGACGATCTACTGCCTTGTGTCCAGCCGCGTTGACGTGGAGGCCATGAAGCGGCAGATGCAGGAGCGGGAAGAGGCAGAGCGAGCTGTGAGGGCTCTGCGGGTGCTGGCAGCCAAGCCGAAGTTAAAGGTTCGGGCTGCAGGGCCCGAGCGCCCACGCTGCGCGCCGGAAAGCGCAAGACAACCCATGACATGGTCTGCGACGCGCCTGCGGGCGGCGACTCGCAGTCTTCGGCGGAGGAGGAAGAGGACGCGAGCCAGGACGCAGAGCGCGAGGAGTTGGTGCACGAGGGCGATGCCGCCCAGCCCCAGGCAGATGCGCCCGCCAGCCAGCGAAGCATCCGCCAGCGCCGGGCCCGCTACAGGCCCGCGCAAGAACCAAAGGCGGGGCGAAATCTGGGGGACTACGCCTGCTTGCTCCGATTTTTGGTCGGGGTTTTGCACACATGCTGGGGCGCAATTTGCAATCGTCATCGGGATGCCTCTGGCTCAGTTGGTCTCCAGTGCAAGAAAGCCATGTCGAAGACGGGGCTAACAGACGAAGAGTGCCGGCTGAGACTCAAGCGCTGGCTGTTTGCCGGCCTAGAGTGTCAGCATGGGCAGCCCACAGCTGCGCCAGTTTGCAGAAGGCCGCGCCCCAGCCACCCTGGACGCGTTGGTGTCCCACACCTCCGTGGCCCAAAGGGCCCCAGCAGCATAGACGCGATAAACAAAAAAAGGCGCCTCCAAAGCAGCTCGCCTTGGGGCCACCTAGACAAGACAGATTCATTCAGGCATCGGATCGGCGCACTGAGGGGCTACACCTGCGCTAAACGTATCCTCTGCGCTTTCTGCCTGATTGTAATAATATCACACATCTACAAATACTCATGTTTTGCAGAACAATTGTAAGAAACAATTTCCCCATGCGTACACAATCGCACAAACAATCGCGAGGCGCTACCCGAACAGAACTATAAGTTTCCCGAACATAAAACTAGGTTTCCCGAACACATCTCAAATGACAGAAGAAATGTAGTACGCGAAGTACACTCCCGCAACTCTGGCTTGCAAAAAAGCGAGAAAGAGAAAGGGACAGGGAAAGATAAAGAGAAAGAGAAAGAGAAAGAGAGAGAGACAGAGAGAGAGAGCGAGAAAGAGGCAGAGAAAGAGAAAGAGAAAGAGAAAGAGAAAGAGAGGGAGAGAGAGAAAGAGGCAGAGAAAGAGAAAGAGAAGGAAAGAGAGAGAGAGAGAGAGCGAGAGAAAGAGAAAGAGTCGGAGACAGTGAAGAGAGAGAAAGAAAGAGAGAGAGAGAGAGAGCGGGAGAAAGAGAGAAAGAGAGAAAGAGAGAGAGAGAGAGAGGGAGAGAGAAAGAGAGAAAGAGAGAAAGAGAGAAAGAGAGAGAGAGAAAGAGAGATAAAGAAAGAGAGAAAAAGAGAGAGAGAGAGAAAGAGAAAGATAAAGTTAAACGTAAAGAGAGAGAAGCAGTTAATATGAATAACATCATAGATATACCACAACATTATGGCATCACCTTTCTCACACTCGCTTTCGGGATAATCGGTGTCTAGTTGTTATCAGCGGCTGGCCAGCCAAAATTCTTCAGTCACAGCCACCAACCTAACATTCCCGAAGCTCTGGTTGTAAGTCGTAGCTCTGAAAGCTCTTGGGGGTGCGTGGGCGAGTTCTATAAGTTCGCCTGAGTGCGAGAAAGGGGTGGGCGCGACAACACAACGAGGCCGGCCCCGACCGCAAGCGGCTCCGATCCACATCAGCGCTCAAGGAAGCCGAGAAGACACTCACGAAAGAGCGCTCGGTGAGAATGCAACGAATGCAGTTCATCGCGCCAGAAAACTGGAACGAGAGCATCCACGGAGAGCACGACGAGAGCAAGCTGGCGGAGGAGGAGATCATGGGGGCAACCCGCAAGGGTGCGTGGGTTCAGGTCGGTGAAAAGGGCGTCTACGACTTTGAGCAGTGCCAGGACTCGTCGGCAAAAGAGAAGGAGGTGATCCACGATAGCGTTGCCGATGGGCCCTTTTGCGAAACAGCATTGCAGCGTAAGCGGGCGGCTGTCACGCAGGCTGTCAAGACAGGGTCGCAGTCCAGGGAGAAGGCTGCGGCGCAGGGCGCTCAGCTCTCAATGAGCTCCCTGTTGGCCACCGTTCATCAGCATGCTGGGTCTGGACTCGGCTCCAAAGTTTCCAAGCACGGGGCTGCGGGTCCTGCGAGCAGTGCAGACTCTACCAGCAGCGACTCCGGTGAGGAGAGCGGCGGCGAGTCGGACGAACCAGCCTTTTCCGGGACAGTGGCCGCCCTTTTTTGCAGAGCTTTGAGCGGGCCGCTTCAGCTCCATCAACAGACTTCTGGGTCAAGGGCGCCTCTGTGGGTGGCTGTAGCCAACGGACAATTCAATGGTGATGACAATGGACACTGACTGATTGACAGTGACGAGTGGTTACCAGGACAGCAGGCACTCCTGCAAGCCCAAAATGGCAACATGTGCAAGTGCCGGTGGCAACACCATCAACAACTTAGTTTACCACTTGTCAATGTTTCATTCACTCATTCATTCGCTCGTTATATCTCATTATATTTCAGATCGTTTGTTCGTTCATTCATTCTATCATTTGTTCATGCATTCCCTTTTGTTCGTTCAATCCAAAGGGCTCTTCATATATGTCGTTAATCCATTCATTCATGTTTTCTTTCTTGCTTTCTTTCATTTCATTTCTTTTCTTTTCTTTTCATTTCACTTCATTCATTCATTCTTTAATGTCATTCATTCATTCATTCATTCATTCATTCATTCACTCACTCATTCATTCATTTATTCACTCACTCACCCACTCGCTGACTCATTCACTCATTGATCTGTTTACTTATTCATGTATGTATGTATGTATTTCGCGTCCTTTGGTTTCATGTCATTTCCTTCAACTGGTTTTTTGCATTCATGCGTTCGATCATTGGTTTATTCATCCCTGCGCTTGCTCGCTCAGTCAACCATTGAGCCATCCATTATGTCACTCATTCATTCAGTCATTCATTCATTCATTCATTCATTCATTCATTCATTCATTCATTTCAGTCATTCACTCACTCATTCATTTTATTCATTCATGCATTCATTTCATTTCATTTCATTTTCATTTTCACTTCATTTCATTTCCTTTCATTTTCATTTCATTTCATTTTCACTTCATTTCATTTCATTTCATTTCATCTCATCTCATTTCATTTCATTTCATCTCATCTCATTTCATTTCATTTCATTCGTTTCATTCATTTCATTCGTTTCATTTTCATT
>CAUJNA010002391.1:0-62500 GCA_963377175.1 Effrenium voratum | reverse complement strand
CAGGCAGGCAGTCAGTCACTCAGTCACTCCAGTCAGCCTGCCAGTCAGGCAGCCATCAGCAGCCCACAACACAACTTGGCAATTGGACTGATGAGGAACACAAAATGCCTAATACAGTATGGCTGGGAAGCGGGACGGCAGTTCCGACCCACAGGATCTTTCTAGCAGGCGATGGATTTTGTGACATCTCGCCGCCCACATGCAGCGGTGTTAGAGAACGTGGTGGCGCTGGCCAAGCACGAGAAGTACCGTGCTACTTTCAACGACCGTTAAGAAGCTGAAGTATCAGGCGAAAGCCCTTGTCTTGGACAGCCGGGACTTGGGATTGCCTCAGCGCCGCCGCCGCTGCGACATTATTGCCGCGCTCCCGCCCAAGTCATCGTCCAACACCAGTCGCATCAGCCTCAAGCGCTCCAAGGCTGTCAACGTCAAGACTCTGCCCACCCGCCGCAACATCAAGGCTGCCTTGAGGAAGCTGCGGAAGAATGGTGTTGACCCGACGAAGCAGGAGCGCTGTGTCGACATTGCTGCTGGTGTAAAGTTTTAGCAGGTGTCTACCAGCTGCTTGCCCACACTCACACGGTCTGGTTCACCAAGGTGCTGCCTGTTGTTCGTGTTGCGTTTTTCAGGTCCGAGTGTGTCATGGTTCTTGTGCGGTCTCTGACATTGACATAATTATGCGTGACCCCTGCGGCTACTTAGACAGGCGCGCCGCGCGCTTCAAGGCTTTCACCCCTCCGAATTGACGGCTGCGACAGGAACGGTGTCTGAGGCAGCTGGGCGGGATGCTCGGCAACACTGATTGTTGAGACGTGACATTGGCAATTTAGCCATTTTGTGAGTTGCTGCTGAGCGGATACTATGGTTTGCAATTCACCGTCAGCAGCACATGTTCGCCAGGCTTTCTAGCTGGGCCAAAGCAAGGCAAGGGTCCAAGCGCACGCTCGCGTCGGTCTGCGCCCGTCATGCGATTTTTCAGCTCCGGCAGCAGACCAATCTAGCTCAGCAAGCCGAAAAGCGACAAGCGTCGCACCTTTTTGCTAGGGACTGCATGGCAGACCAAGAGTCTGGCGGCACCTTCCAGGAAGCGGCGCCTGCTGAGCGACGTAGACCAGAAGAGACACAAGAGCCGCCCCAAGGCGCAGAACACTGTGTCAAAAATCGCGCAGCAGGACGGGTAAGCTAACGAGCTGGATGAGCGCCGCACAAGGCTTCCCGCTAGCAAAAAACCAGCTGGCAACCTGCATCACTGGGCCAGCGAGTTCACGCGCGACGCGCAACAGCTGCAGCCGGACAACCTGGATAGCATGCACGGCGCCCCTGCTGCACAACCTGCCCTGTGGGCTTGCTGCCGCGAAGGCGGATGCCCCCATGCTTTGCCGGGCTGCATCCTACCCGCTCCTGCACGACACGCTGCTGAGCGTGATCCTTCTGCACGGCCTGAGGCCCTGCCTACGAACCTTTGCTGCTTGCATTTGCATCTGACGAGGCAGACCAGACGCGCTATGCGGCGACTCATTGACGCCGTGGACTGGTGCGGCTGGAGACACCGCCTTGTGTCCAGCCGCGTTGACGTGGAGGCCATGAAGCGGCAGATGCAGGAGCGGGAAGAGGCAGAGCGAGCTGTGAGAGCTCTGCGGGTGCTGGCAGCCAAGCCGAAGCCAAAGGATCGGGCTGCAGGGCCCGAGCGCCGGAAAGCGCAAGACAACCCATGACACGGTCTGCGACGCGCCTGCGGGCGGCGACTCGCAGTCATCGGCGGAGGAGATGCCGCCCAGCCCCACGCAGATGCGCCCGCCAGCCAGCGAAGCATCCGCCAGCGCCGGGCCCGCTACAGGCCCGCGCAAGAACCAAAGGCGGGGCGAAATCTGGGGGACTACGCCTGCTTGCTCCGATTTTTGGTCGGGGTTTTCACACATGCTGGGGCGCAATTTGCAATCGTCATCGGGATGCCTCTGGCTCAGTTGGTCTCCAGTGCAAGAAAGCCATGTCGAAGACGGGGCCGCACCCCAGCCACCCTGGACGTCGTTGGTGTCCCACAACTCCGTGGCCCAAAGGGCCCCAGCAGCATAGACGCGATAAACAAAAAAGGCGCCTCCAAAGCAGCTCGCCTTGGGCCCACCTAGACAAGACAGATTCATTCAGGCATCGGATCGGCGCACTGAGGGGCTACACCTGCGCTAAACATATCTTCTGCACTTTCTGCCTGATTGTAATAATATCACACATCTACAAATACTCATGTCAGCAGAACAATTGTAAGAAACAATTTCCCCATGCGTACACAATCGCACAAACAATCGCGCAAACAATCGCGATGCGCTACCCGAACAGAACTATAAGTTTCCCGAACATAAGACTAGGTTTCCCGAACACATCTCAAATGACAGAAGAAATGTAGTACGCGAAGTACACTCCCGCAACTCCGGCCGAGACAGAGAAAGGGACAGGGAAAGAGAAAGAGAAAGAGACAGAGACAGAGACAGTGAAGAGAGAGAAAGAAAGAGAGAGAGAGAGAGAGAGAGAGGGAGGGAGAGAAAGAGAGAAAGAGAGAGAAAGAGAGAGAGGGAGAGAGAGAAAAAGAAAGAGAAAGAGGCAGAGAAGAAAGAGAAACAGAAAAACAAGAACGAGAACGAGGGGGAGAGAGAGAGAGATACAAAAAAGAGAGAAAGAGAGACCGAGAGAGAGAGAAAGAGAAAGAAAGAGAGGGAGAGAGAGAGAGAGAGACAGAGAGAGAGAGAGAAAGAGAAAGAGACAAACCGAAAGAGAAAAAGAGAGAGAGAGAGAGAGAGCGAGAACGAAAAAAGGAGAGAGCGAGAGAAAGAGAAAGAGAGAGACAGAGAGAGAGAGAGAGAGAGAAAGAGAAAGATAAAGAGAAAACTAAAATACATATAAAGAGAAAGAGAAAGAGAAAAAGAAAGAGAAAGATAGAGATTGAGAAAGAGAGAGAGAGAAAGAGAAAGAGAAAGAGACAGAGACAGAGACAGAGAAGAGAGAGAGAGAGAGAGAGAAAGAGAAAGAGAGAGAGAGAGAGAGAGAGAGAGAAAGAAAGAGAGAAAAAGAGAGAGAGAGAGAGAGAAAGAAGGAGTTAAACATAAAGAGAGAGAAGCAGTTAATATGAATAACATCATAGATATACCACAACATTATTGCATCACCTTTCTCACACTCGCTTTCGGGATAATCGGTGTCTAGTTGTTATCAGCGGCTGGCCAGCCAAAATTCTTCAGTCACAGCCATCAACCTAACATTCCCGAAGCTCTGGTTGTAAGTCGTAGCTCTGAAAGCTCTTGGGGAGCCAAGGGGTGCGTGGGCGAGTTCTATAAGTTTGCCTGAGTGCGAGAAAGGAGTGGGCGCGACAACACAACGAGGCCGGCCCCGACCGCAAGCGGCTCCGATCCACATCAGCGCTCAAGGAAGCCAAGAAGACACTCACGACAGAGCGCTCGGTGAGAATGCAACGAATGCAGTTCATCGCGCCAGAAAACTGGAACGAGAGCATCCACGGAGAGCGCGACGAGAGCAAGCTGGCGGAGGAGGAGATCATGGGGGCAACCCGCAAGGGTGCGTGGGTTCAGGTCGGTGAAAAGGGCGTCTACGACTTTGAGCAGTGCCAGGACTCGTCGGCAAAAGAGAAGGAGGTGATCCACGATAGCGTTGCCGATGGGCCCTTTTGCGAAACAGCATTGCAGCGTAAGCGGGCGGCTGTCACGCAGGCTGTCAAGACAGGGTCGCAGTCCAGGGAGAAGGCTGCGGCGCAGGGCGCTCAGCTCTCAATGAGCTCCCTGTTGGCCACCGTTCATCAGCATGCTGGGTCTGGACTCGGCTCCAAAGTTTCCAAGCACGGGGCTGCGGCGAGTCGGACGAACCAGCCTTTTGCGGGACAACGGCCATGTTTCGCCCTGTGGCGGCTAAGGCGCACGCAGCCGGTAGGGTCGCAGCAAAGCCGAGCTGCGAGCAAGGGAGCCGGGCAGGGGAGCAAGCGCCAAGAACACCGCGCCGGCGGCATCAGGCCGCTCCACACAGGGCCGCAGGGTGGCCCGCGCAAGCAAGTCCGGCAGCAGCAAAGGCAGCAAGGGCGGCTGCCAGGCAGAAGATACCGAGCCCGCGGCGACGCTAGATGGTGGGTTAGGCTCCTTGGGGCCTGTGGCCGCCTTGCCTCGCAGTGGCCTCTGCAGCAGAGAAGTGCGCTCAAGAGATCCAAGACAAGGCCAAGCAAATCCGCAAGCGCCGCCTCGACTTGGCACTTCGTAAAGGCTTCGGATCGACACAAGAGCTTGCTGGAGAAGCACCAAGTCCAGTTTCGCAAGCGCGTGGTCCAGCTCACCCTCGCCGAGCTCAAGTCCAACTTATCAGAGAACACGCCGCTCGCCCGCTCATCCTACCATTGTGCTGCTTGGGATGGCGGCTGGCTGCGGCGTTGTGCTTAAAGTCTTGTTATTATGTTACAGTTTACGGACACCTGCCACAGCTAACACCCTTACCCTACAAGCACGCACTCGAAGGCTTCAAAGGTTTTTAAAAGCGCTCATGCCACCCATGCACATGTGCAGCCTCGCGCAGCTCGGGGGCTCGAATGTCCTCATCGGGTGCGGGGCCCTGCCTGGCACGCGGCTCAGCAGGCGCTTGGCGCACCTCCGCTGAACCTGGAGCAGCTGCTGAACCACTGCCCGAGGTCTCAGCACGGCGGGCGTCGTGGTCGGACTTCTGGCCTGGCCCTTGCTGGAGGTCGCCGTGCTGCTGAAGCAATGGATGGTCTTGGCGCTCCGTCTTCGGCTTCAGCAGCTGCAGCGCGGGGTCTTCCTCTACAAGATCAACTGAGCCGCCACGCTGCGGCCATCAAGGCCATTCGGGCTGAGATGGCCCTGTTGCGGGCAGAGAACGAGGAGCTCAAGGGCAGGGTCTCACCTGCGGAGGCCTTGGGCATCGGCCAGGACGGCTTTGAGCTTGTGGTGGATGAGCCGCCTGACTCTGGTTGTTTGGACCGTGTTGGCCTCAAGCAAGCCCGGTGCTGCGGGGGAGGTCGAGAGCTGAGGTTGCCAGGGGCGTGGGGGAGTTCTTCACGCGGTGCCTCAACGGCAGCTTCCGCAGCAAGTCTGGCAGGCACTTGATCGACCTGCCCAGCGAGGTCTATGTGGTCGTCCGGGACATCCACGGCTTTGTGCACCTCGACCCGGTTAAGGTCTTCTTCTCCTACTCGGAGGCCAAGATCCACATCATGAAGCAGGGCAAGTTCGGTGGGTCCGTCTTCTGCGGGTTCCCGTCCGAGTGGGAGGCGAAGTTGGCAGTGTCCTCGGCCGGCGGCAGCTGGCCTGGGGGGCGCTGATGGACGAAAGAGAAGAATCAGTCAGGCGCGGGGGGATCGATCTTGCCTCCGTTGCCGTTCTCAGTGACAAGGTTGAAGGGGGCGGTGAATTCCATTACTGCCCTCTACAACTTCGTGTCGTACAACCTTCAGGCTCCGTAGCCTATGCGAGGTGATTGTCTGGGACGACGACATCACTCTGGTCGCTGAAGCTTGGCGCCGTACTAGCGAAGATTTCTTCCTACAGGCGCCTTGGAGAGGCCCCTATCTGCCACAGTCGCGGCATTGTCTTCCCGAGGAGATGCAGTGTTCAGGTCAAGATTTGGTTGGGATGGCTGGATTCCTCTCTGGTCGAGAATCTTGAGGAGACGACCGACGAGGCCCCGGACGTTGTTGCTTTCAAGGATGCACGGGGGCAGAGCGGTTACCTACCGCTGGGGGTCTCCCTTCAATCTCTGGCAAGAGACAAGTTCGGCATCACCACGGGCGAACCTCATGCCGGGGAGAGCATCGACGCAAGAGTCGGGCAGCTCGAGCTCGGCATTGTCGATATCAAGGAAACGCTGGGGGAGATCGCCAAGCTTTTGAGAAAGGCGGAGTTCGAGCCCGTTTTCGAGACTGCCGACGAAGTTGGAAGTCGACCAGGCCTAGGTCGTCCTCCTGCACTACGCAAACCAGCAGCTCCTGGACATCGTACCGAGGCCAACATCCTGGTTTGGATGTCACGGTGGTCTCGCAGCTGGTGTCCACAGCTGGAGGTCATGGGGGATCTCTTCAAGAAGAAGCCGGATCGTCTTGGAGAACTGCGGCTCAGAAAGCGCTGTCCGAAAGCGAAGAGGAGATGGTGGTGCTCAGGAATTGGCGGTTGTCGAGGACGAAGAGCCCAGCGACCCAGTCGGACAAGCTCTGGTGAAGTTGACCAGCATCGTGCAGAACCTCGCTTAGGCAAAGCTGAAAGGAGAGGCCAGGAGCCTCGACGACGTCCTCGACGGCTACGGTGGCGGGTTTGGAGGAGGGGCGGACAATCTGGGCATGGCTTTTCGGAGACATGCAAGCGTATCGGCACCTCCGGAAGTCTCTGGTGGATCAACCAAAGGAGATCTGGAAGAGCATCAAGACCAACATGAAGGAGGACTTTGCTCTGCGACGGGGTGGGCCTGGGTGCGGCGACGCGCAAGCCTTGTGGAAGCTGGGTAGAGCACAGCCCGCATCCAGAACTTCCCATCCATGGTGCGTTTGGCTTGGTCAGTCGCAGGAGCTCTGGACGCCCTCAAGCCTGGGTGTGCAAAACCAGGCTGGTGCTTATGCTGGCTCAGGCCGATCAACAAGCAGTGGACCGAGGGTCCTGGCTCATGCCAGGAAATCTCCCTCAAGACCCCTCCACCATACAGTTCCTTTTCGAGTCATCAAGCCCCGAGTCCAGCAGAGATGCAGGACCCTTGGCTGGAATCCAAGCAAAGGCCTGGAAGCAGCAACGATCTTCCGACAGATGCAGGAGACAAGAAAGGAGGAGGAAGAGGAAAGAAGGCAGCGCCGACGCTGCCCCGACGAATGCCTGAGTGCTCCGCTCCGAGCCTGGTCGCGTAATTCCGATCGCTCAGGCCCCTTGCCCGGTTCTTCTACGTCAGCACGGGGCGCTCCTGTTCGGAGGGTTGCGATAGGGCCAGTGGCGAGGGAGTCCTCCTCCCTGATGCGGTCTTTGGGGACCATGAACAGTTTGAGGTGCCTGCGAGAAATGCAACGGCCTCGCGGTCTGCATTTTTTCGAAGCTGGAATGCAGTGGCTTGTCTCGTTCTGCATAGCCGCTGCAGCTTCTCCTCTTTTTTTCGCACTCTGCTTGAGAGGCCGAAGGCGCCGGTTCACGGTGCCACAGCTTCCCCATGGCCTATGCCGTTGCCCTACTTCGAGCTGTTCAAGGCCTCGAACCTCACTGAGGAAGACGGCGCTTTCAAGAAAGCTGTCTGCCTGATGGTGGCGATGTTGGATTGGCTAGAGGAGATGGGCTGGGGAGCAGCAAAGATTGATATTTTTGAGGACATAGTGGGCAGGCTGGAACAACTCAGCCGCTCTGCACTCTCCAGCTCCCTACAAATCAAGTTTCAAGAAGAAGTTCACCGCAGGACGTCCTGGACAAGATGCAGGTGTCGTGATTGGCCAGGCTAGGAGCTCGCAAGGAGCCGTTGCGCAGGAGGTTGTGGCTGATCGGATTCGCTTTCACGGGAACCTTCTTTCGATCCCCGATCTTATCTCGATCCTGGCGGCCGTGATCTTTACGAGCGACCGCTTCTTCTGGCCATGCCAAAGGAGGAGTTCCTGGGTTCATTCCCCGCGTGCGGGTCCACGCCTCTTTTGAAGAGAAGCTGAAGCTGCTCGAGTTGTTTGACCGCACAGGCAGGCTCGGCTTTGTTGGCTTCAGCTCGGTCGATCGAGAGCTTGTGAACGGGCTCTTCACTGTCGTAAAGGATTTGGAGAAGGATCGCCTCATCCTGGATGCCAGGCCTCCAAACTGATGGATCTACTCCATGGGTACCACTCGGGCTATCTTCAAGGTTGTGCTGGCCCCTGATGAGGTGCTGGTCATGGCGACTGATGACTTGAAGGATGAAGTTGGTGAAGAGCGGATGCGGCGCAATGTCCTTGAGGCCCTTGCCGACCTCTGTGGCTCGGAGGTTTTCCAGTTTCCCACAAGCCCTTGCCACCGAGAAGAAGGTCTACGCTTGCTTGCGCTCTATGGCAATGGGGGACTCTTCGGCCTGCGAGTTTGCTCAGACCTGTCATGTTGCCATGGGACTCCGGGTGCGAGCATTTGATTTGCGGCATCTTCTCACCCTGCGCGGCAGGGTGCCCAGAGAAAACTTCATGGCGGGCATCGTCATCGATGACCTTGTCTTCACGCAGAAGGTGCTCGCTAGTGGAGGCTCTCCAGGTTTTGGCCAAGATGCTCAACCTCGACTGGAGGCCATGCGGAACAAGTACAAGCTACCGACAGTACCTTCGGCTGTTTTTGGGGAGCCACCCTGGACGGCGTCAGCGGCCCGAGTCATCCCGGTCGTGATCATCGCTTTCCGTGTTGCCGCTCTTGGCATTTGCACCGTGTCGCTCCTTGAGGCGCTCACTGGCTGCTTCTGTGCAATCTTTGGCTATCGACGGCTCATGTCTCTCATGGACTGCGTCTACCGCATGACCTCGAGACGTCCTCTGCCTGCCGGAGCCTGTTCGAGACGAGCTCTGGTCGTGGTCGTTGCTAGCACCTCTTGCTGTCACCGACCTCCGAGCACAGCCTTCGCTATGTATGTACATGACTGATGCATCCAATTGGGGAGAAGCTGCGGCGCGAGCTCCCTTGGCTTTACCTTTGGCTGCGGAGCTACACAGACATTCGGCGATCAAGCCTACATGGACTCGGCTTCTCTCTCCCTTCAGAGTCTTGCTCCGCGGACAAGGCGAACTGTCCCCTGAACTCGAACTTCCAGATGGCTCATGCTTTCAGGACCATCCTTTGTGGGAGACTGCTGCCCGCTGCCTGGACTTTGAGGTCAGGGCCAAACATTCGCGTAGGATCAATATTGCGCAGCTTTCATGGCTGAGATCGACGCTGGCGATAGAGGCGGTGACACTCGCGTCCTGGTCGGCATTGACAGTCAGGTTGCTATTGGCGCTATTGCGAAAGTCAGGTCTGCTTCCTCTGGAATCAATGCTGAGCTTCGCAGCAGCCTGGCCATATATTTGGGCCTCGGGATTTACAAGAGCACAGGCTACGTCCGCTCCTGCCAACCCCAGCGACGATCCGACAAGAGGTATACCTTTGAGAGCTGCAGAGTGCGAGCGCCCGGCCTGGTGGTCTGCCGCCGAGTTGGGAGGTTTCAAGGCGATGGACGCCATGCTGGATCACTTTTCTATCAGCCCTGCCGTCAGTGAGCTGGACCTTTCACCACCACCAGTCACATCTCGTTTGCGGAGGAGGAAGGAAGCCATCAGAGACAAGCTGTGACAACGTGCCCTGCGCCCGAGGTGCTGCACTGAGACTGGACTCCGCGGAGCTGCTTCAGAGTCTGTTGGCCCTTGGTCTCTCCTGCAGATGGTACAACTGGGAGCCGATCAGACTTGGCCGCCTTCTGTTCCCGGCGGCCTCGACCTATATTCTGGAAAGGCTGGGTTCGCCAAGGAGTTCGTCAAACAAGGTTGTTCTTGGGTCATCACTTTCGATATTTCACACTCTCCGCTCCAGGACCTGGGGGACCGCAGGGTCAGGGAGGTGGTTGAGAAGCTGGTCGTTGGAGTGCGCTCCTTCGGACGGTTTCGGCCCTTCTCATGTGGCGGATGGACTTCGTCCTGACCGTCGGCTTCGCCTTGGACGTGCCGCGCTACGGTGCCTCAACCTCCTGCTCGCCTCCTGTGAGCCTCTCCTTCGCGGGTGAGCAGGCGCTGAGCCACAGCGGCACCTGCGGTAGCTACTCAGCCGGCCAACTGAGTGGGAAAAGAGCGCTCAGCCGCGGCAGAGGTGCCTCGCGCAGCTCGGGCCCTCCCACCCGGATGGGATGGACTTCGTCCTGACCGTCGGGTTCGCCTTGGACGTGCCGCGCTACGGTGCCTCAACTGCCGCACGCTCCATGGGCTGCGTTTCCAGCTCATCCGGATCTTGGCATCCAAGGCGTGCTCCCACGCGCCGCACACGCTTTTGCAATGTCATGCATGAACACGCATGCATGCAGAAAATGTATGTTTACTATATTATCCACACACACCACACATGCATGCAAGTTGCTCATAAGAGGCGCTTGTGAAAGACACTGACGCTTGACCAGCGGGAGCGGAGGGGGCGGCATCATCTCAGCATCATCAAGCTTCCTCGTTGCTTTCAGTCGCCGCAGCTCTGCAGGCGGCTCCTGCGCAAGCAGCTGCATCTCCGCAAGCTGCCCCTCCAGCTGGCGCGGCTCTTCGTCCACTTTCTTCTGCTCGTCCATGTTCTGCTCGTCCATCTCCTTCTGCTTGCCCATCTCCTGATGGTCCATCTTCTGCTCGTCCATCTCCTTCGGCTCGTCCATCTCCTGATGCTTGTCCATCTCCTGATGGTCCATCTTCTGCTCGTCCATCTCCTTCTGCTTGTCCATCCGCTCATCCATCTCCTGATGGTCCATCTTCTGCAGGTCCATCTTCAGCTGGCCCATCTCCTGCTGCTTGTCCATCTCCTTCTGCTGGTCCATCTGCTCGTCCATCTTCAGCTGGCCCATCTCCTTCTGCTGGTCCATCTGCTCGTCCATCTTCAGCTGGCCCATCTCCTGCTGCTTGTCCATCTCCTTCTGCTGGTCCATCTGCTCGTCCATCTTCAGCTGGGCCATCTCCTTCTGCTGGTCCATCTCCTTACGCTGGTCCATCTTCTGCTCGTCCATCTTCTGCTGGTCCACCTCCTTCTGCTGGTCCATCTCCATCTGCTCGTCCATCTTCTGCTCGTCCAAACTCCTCTGCTTGTCCATCTTGTCGCGCACCTGCGCCCTCGCCTGCTTCAGCTGCTCTGCGACGCCCGAAGCCGTCTGGCTGGCCACGGCCAGCAGCCAAGGGCACACTTCGTGCAACCTGCTCCTGGTCAGCCTGCGGGTCAGCGTTTGCAGGGAACCTGCAACTTCCATAGCTTGGCTGGCGTCTTTCAGGGCTTTGACCACTGGCGTCATGTCGCCGCCAGAACCCTGAGGACGTAGGCCAGCCACCTGCCATGGCAGCTGATTGAAAAACGGCAAACGCCCTAAAACCAAAACAATGGCCAACACCAAAAACAACTCAAGTCAAAGGCTACCAGGACAATTCCACCTTCCGCGCGCTGACCAACCACGTCGCCAATGGAAGAGAGGCCCGCGGAAAAAAACACTTCTGCTGATCCTGGCACGGCTGGATGAACAGCTTGCTGACGGACCTGGCCTGTTGTTGAGACAGCTGCCAAGGTCTCGAAAGCTAATGGCAGCCTCCTTGGCCGCCTGAAAGCGTGCTGAGTCACCTCGCGCAGCGTCTTCGCCAATTCTTTGTAGGCTGGCAACTTGGCCAGAAGCCACTGTGCCCCCCGGCGTGCTCCAAGAACCGTGGTCAATGAAGCATGTGTGCATCAAGCACGGCAAGCGCTCGTCCAAGTTGATCGGCCCAGCGCCAGCGCCGCTGCCATCGTCTACCACGCCCTTGTTCTCAAGAGTCCAAAATAATACGCGCAAACGTCAGCACAATAAATAAACATGCACCTCTGCCGCCGGCTGAGTCAGTGTGACGGTGGCCACCCAGCTGCCGCAGGTGCCGCTGTGGCTCAGCGCCTGCTCACCCCCAGCCGCGAAGGAGAGGCTCAGGAGGCTGGTGGTGCCCAAGAGCAGGACCTCGAATGTCCTGCAGCAACATGTCACGACTAAATGTTCAAAACAAATGCTCAAGTCAGTGCAAACCTTGCAATTTTGCGAGCCGAGCAATGTGTACCGTGTGCATGAGGCATCAGTGGCCCCGGCCGAGATCGCTGACATGTTCAAGAACTGCCCTGCACCTGCACCGAAAGCCAAAGCAAAACCCAAGGCAGCCAAGGCTGCTGCGGATGCTGAGGAGGACGCAGAGGATGCAGCCTCAGCGGAGAAGACTAGCTGCCCGAAAGCGAAGGCAAAGTCCAAGGCAGCCGCTGCACCGCCTGCTGCAGATGCTGCAGCCCCTGAGACAAGCCGTCCGAAAGCGAAAGGGACAGCAAGGTGCAAGGCAGCCGCTGCGCCGCCTGCTGATGCTGCAGCCCCTGAGGAGGAGGGGGCAACAAGCCGCCCAAAGGCGAAAGCCAAGGCAAAGTCCAAGGCCGCCGCTGTGCCGCCTGCTGACGCTGCGGCCCCTGTGGAGGAGGAGGCACCTGCAGTGCGGACAAGCCGCCCGAAGGCAAAAGCCAAGGCAGCCGCTGTGCCGCCTGCTGCAGCCCCTGTGGAGGAGGAGGAGGCACCTGCAGTGCGGACAAGCCGGCCGAAGGCCAAGGCAAAGTCCAAGGCAGCTGCTGCGCCGCCTGCTGAGCCGCTTGTCGCAGCCCCTGCGGCGGAGGAGGCAGATGCTGGGCAAACGGTGCCGGCAATCCGCCCGAAAGCCAAAGCAAAGTCGAGGGCAAGGGTGCCTGGCAGCGAGCATGAGGAAATGCTTCGGGCCCGCAACGTTCGAAAGTCCTCGGCTTACCACAAAGCCAGGGGCGAGGCGCTGAAGCGTGGGCAGTCGCCGGACAGCTCCAAAGCTGCTGGAAGAGCAGTTCCTAGACTGCGCAAACATGGCTGCACATGCCACTGGCCCTTCTCACCATGCGTGTCTTGTCAGGCTGCCCGAGCTACGGATTAGGTGATGGTGGCTCAGGATCCTGGGTTTGTGCGTGAGTGTGTGTGTGTGTGTGCATGTGCAGTGTGCTGTTTGCGTCTCTGTGCATGGCAGTGTGTGATTGAGTCTGAGTGTTTGGATATTTTTGTGTGTTTTGCAAATGTCTCCCCAATTATTATAGTGTTTGTGTGCGCCTGGATGCATCCTGTCTCATGCACGCTGATATAGAGTCGATCTTGCGCAGGACACCGGCTGTGGTTGATCATGAATACCAAGGACGTTGCAAGGGCCTGTTGATTTACTTGCACGCAGCGGGTTGCTATTTCGGGCTTGGCCACCTGCAGGATTGCGCGCAGATCCTCAATGCAGTGCACACTCATTTTCTAGGGGTTTGCGTTCGCTGGTGCCAACACCGGCGGATGCGTGCGGGTGCCATGCTTTCACACATGCATTAGGATCACGTTTGACCTATATGGGGGACAAAGCGCTTAATTGTGAAAATGCACATGCTTGCAGCTAGTTTGATGTTTCAGGTGTCACTCATGCACGCATGCTCACTCATGCTCATTCATGCTGTATGTTTACTCAGCAACGCAATGCCCCAGGTACGTTTGGATCACAGCTGTCGAGCCCCTGCAGATCTAGTTCTTCACGCAGATCGTGCCCCTTGCTGTTTGCAACTCTTTGCAGCCGGTAGAACCCACCATGGTTTTATATAGGGAATCCCTCGTGCAATGACTGGTTGAAACTAGGCCCTGGCATGGGGTTGGAGTGCAGCCTCACCTGTGAACATTTGCGCCGTGAGCATTTTGGCCATTAGCCGTCATGCCGCGCGCGCGTGATTCCGATGAGGATGATCAGGCGCAGCTCATGCGTCATGTGTGTACGCGGGCTATGTTTCGCAGGTCGTGGTGGGCCGGTCAATGAGGGTCCAGGTCACGCAGGCCTAGTTTGCATCATGTCATGGGCCACCCTGTGCAAACTGTCCAGGTGGACATGTCCTGTGCAATGCATCGAGTGTGTGCTGCGTGAAACCGTGCATGCAAATCATGCATGAGTCTTGGCACAGGTGGAAGGGGTGAGCGTCACGATGGAGAAGTTGGCAAAGCTTTTGCCTGCAGAGGCGGGTTTGACGCTCGGCCACCCAGGTCACGGCATGTCATGTCATGTCATGTCATGCATGCATGCATGCATGCAATGCATGCATGTGTGTTTGTTGTTCTCACGCATGTCACTCATGTCATGCATGTCACTCACGCATTCACGCATGTCAGTTGTTCACGCACTCCATGCATGTCAAACGCCACTCATGCATGTCACTCACGCAACTCACACGCATGCCACGAAGCCCACAACATGCCATGTGCCTGGGCGACGGATGAAGGCGAAGCGCCGAGGGCAGCCAGCTGTGCCAGTCAAAGCAAGGCAGACTTTAACATATGATAGCATGTATCTACTTTCAATCGGTATGCCATGCTTTGAGTCGTGCGCTTAACCTGGACCGTGCCAGGCCACCAAGCGTGAAGAAAATGCCCAAGGTGCCCACAGCGAAGCCGAAGCGCGCCATCGAAAAAAAAAAAGCATTGCCACCACCAGCACCAAAGACACTGTACAGCGCACCAGCACCAATGGCACGCGCACCGGCGCCGAGCAGCGTGCCCAAAACGCGCAAGCGCAAGTACAAGCCGGAAGCTGTAGGGCTTCGCCCCAAGGCTCCGCAGACGAAGCCCAAGCCTGCGCAGCCCAAACCCGAGCCTCTGCAGCCCAAGCCCAAGGGGACTAGGCGTTGAAAGTGCAAAAGATAGCCCAGGCGCTGCCTGTCGGCGAGAGCGAGGACAAGTGCCGAAAGGCCGCTGTTGGAGTCGCGCAGTCCTTGGCTACAAGCACGTCCGCTCTGAAGGCGGCTACAGAAGACCCGGGGCATGCTGAAGGCTCCAGCCTAGATCAGCTGCTAACAGAATCCCGTCTTGCAAGGTTCACGTTCCACGTACCGCTTGTGGCAGGCCCATGCTTGCTGAGCAGCCCTGATCTGGGCAAGGCTGCAAGCAGACGCTCAAAGAGCTGGCCAGTGTCTTGGACCTCATGAAGCAGAAGCGAAGAAAAGCTTGGGATCCTGAGCGGCAGCATCATCGACGAGTGCGCGGGCCTCTTGCAGCGCAACTCGCCGAGCGCAAGAAGGGCGGCGAGAAAGACGCGCCTCAGGCCGAAGATCAAGTCGATAGCGGAGACGATGTCAGCCTGGAAGCACTGCTGCTGATCGCAGAAGACGAGGCAGAAGCAAGGGAAGTCCAAAGCTGCTGGGGCGGCGTGAGCAGCGCTGCGTCCCTAGCAGGCGCAAAGCAGGCAAAGGAAACGACTGCGCCAGCGCAGCCGGAGAACAAAAGCAAGAAGGGCAAGGAGAAGAAGGACAAGAAGGAGAAGGGTGACAAGACTGAGAAGAACAAGAAGTACAAGAAGGACAAGAAGCTGAAAAAGGACAAGAGTGACAAGAAAGAGAAGAAGGAGAAGCAGAAGGAGAGCGAAAACACGAAGACAAAGGAGAGCGGCAAGGACTCCACCGGCCGGCAGGCGCAAATCCTCGAAGACATGGCGCCTCTGGCGGAGTTTGTCACGGGCCCTGGACACGTCAAGGCCAAGGCTAAGGCTAAGGCTACAGCCAGCGCCGCTAACCCTAAGCGGAGGAAGGCCACGTGACACGCAGCGCCACATGCGCCTAATCCGGGCCAAGTCCGTATAGCGCAGCGCTGCTAGGGAGATGGCGCGTCAGCGGCCAAAAAGGCAAATGCGGCTTGCGTCCGTCTAGGCTTTCCCGAGGTGAATCACAAAGCCACGTGCCCAAACTTACCACCTCCAGCCCCCTGAAAGGCAGTGTGGTCGTGCATGAAGGCTGGCCGTCTAGGCAGGGCGTGTTGTCGAGGGTGAGGCTTTCGCGGGTCTTTTCGTGCAGCTGGCTCCTTGTTACTTGTTTCTTGCTTGCTGCTATTTCTTTTTTTGTGGAGCCGCTCTTTTGCGACTCAAGTTCCGATCTTCCGGTTTGACCGCGAGACCGCTGTCACACGCGCAGCGGGCGCGGTCCTCCCATGGCGTCTTCACCCGGCTGCCAGTCGCGCAATCCCAAGCGCCAGCGGCTGCTTGGCCTCTGGCCGAGTTACTGCGGCTGCGGACATCGTCAGCGGTGGCCTGCTCCCCAACCTTGCCAAGGAGAACCTTCGTGGCTGCCGATCCGCTTGCACCAGCATGCCTGGAGCTGACTTGGGGCACATGCTGCACTGGGTCAGAAGGCGCCTTCTTTGTCGTGGAGGCAGCCAACCTTGCCATGGCGGCGGCCATAGCTTTTCGTGTGAGAGCCGGAAAGGCAGAAGTTCGAGGCTGAGCGAGGCTGCTGCCTCTTTGCAGACATCTGCAGCTTGGGCGCAGACAAGGCGCGCTGTGTCACACACACAATCAGGAATGCGCCGTCTTGTGCGTGGACCTCTTGATTGTTGGAACGTCTTGCAAGGACCTAAGCAAGGCGAACTGCCACGTTGACCGGACAAAGCTTGTTTTCCAGCAGGCGGAAAGCAAGGGCGGCTCCTCCTGGCCTACGTTGGCAAGCAGCGGCCCATGCTCTTCATTTACGAGAACGTCGACTCGATCGACGACAAAGTCTCCGCCCCCACGGAGACCAACTGTGACATTCTGCCAGAGGGCGCAGCTTCGCGCAAGCCATCTGCGAACGCTGGAAACTGGGTTGAGCAGCACGTTGGCTGAGAGCCTGGGCGTTCGAGGGGGCGCGCCTCCTCCCAAGGAGCTGCAAGACAATCCTTGGTTTGGCACGCTGACACTGGCTTCAGAAATCTCAGCCAAAGCGTTGCAAGGGCGCGCAGCACGACGTTGAGGCCTTCTGAAAAGCATTGCTCCCTGGCCAGTTCATGATCTTACAAGGCTTCCCAGTCCAGCGACTCCTTGCGGCGCTGGCCGAAGACGAGCAGCAGCAGAAGGCACATGCGAAGCACGGCTGCAGCATCTGCCCTTCGGAGCACTTCTTGCAAGACTTGGCGGGCAACACGATAACTTTGCCAAATGTTCTGGCCATTTTGCAGGCCGCGCTGGCAGCGGTTTGGATCAAGAAAAAGCACGAGCCTGCAGCAGAGGACGTGTGGAGGGCTTTGGAGGCTGCAAAGCTACTGCAGTGCAAAAAGCCACGCGTGGCCTATTTATTCTGATTGGGGGAGGCTCCGTGCACGTTGCACGAGCGAGGGAAAAGAAAAGACTTTGCCGCGCTGCTTTCTTTGAGTCGAGCTGGCTTGTTACACTGCGGCTGCTGCTTTGCGGTTCGTTTGTTCTGGCTTGCTACCGGCTTTCCGGCTGTCTTTCTTGGCCCTCCTTAGCTTTGACCCACGTTGTCGAGATGGGGCCGTTTTTTCTGCATTTCCACTGTGCAAACTTAGGACCTTAGCCTTAGCAGCTTCGGCTTTGCTGCAAGTCTGTGAAGCGTGCTTGATGTCGCGCCAGCGCGCCTGACGCGCTGCACGCGCCGCGCCTTTGGCTAGGCTAGGAACTTGATGGCCCAGGTATGGCCCATGTCTTCCCGCGCGCCGGCCGCTTATAGACAAGCCTCAGACAAGCGTGCCCGCTGGCCCCCGTCAAACCAACGCTGAATGCTGACCTAGCATGTTTGCAGAACTGGAGCCACGCGCTCACAAAAGATTGAAACCTGTGTCAACGGCCCGTGGGTTTCTAGGTGCAGGGATGAGAGATGTCCCATCAAGTGTTTGTCTCGTCTTATGATAGGACTAAGACCAATGAACATAACAAAAGTGATGGGAGTGGGAGCCTGTGCTACTGAATGTCTTTGAGCAATTGCCCCCACCCCCCGGAGCAGCCACGTCGTTTGAACGCAATTGTCAAGTGCCGAGCCACTTTTTCATGTCTGTTCAGACATTTCTTTTTGGACGACAAGCGCCCGAAGGACTTTTCCGCAGTTGCCGACAGCTTTTTGTTGTGAGATATTCAATGGATTCAATGTACTTTAGGCAGCTGGCAAAGATATCGTCGTTATCTCAAAGAAGTCAAGGCGCTGTTTAACAACTGTTCAACAATTGCCGAAGCAGCCATTATTTGTAGAAACAGTTGTTGCACCATTGTTTAGCACTTTTAAACCATTGTCAAAACAATCGTTTTTCCCAGAAACAATCGTCAGACCAATTTTCAACAACTTTTGAACAATTGTCAAAACAATCGCGCTTTGTAGAAACAATTGTTAAACCATGTTGAACACCTTTTCAACAATTGTCAAAACAATTGCTTTTCCAAAACAGTTGTTAAAACAATTTTCAACAACTTTTCAACAATTCTCAAAACAATCGTTTTTCAAGAACAATCGTCAAACCAATCTTCAGCAACTTTTTGAACAATTGTCAAAACAATCGTTCTTTGCAGAAACAATTGTCAAAACAATCGTTTTCCTTCAAAACAATTGTTGAAGCAATCGCGCAGGCTGGGGTTCAATTGCGACTATTTTCCCCCCCCCCCCCTGTGTTCTGTTTTTCAGACCATTGATCTCCCGCAACATTTGGCTCAAGAGCGTGAAGACAAAAGAGCCATTGCAGGCCGCTTACAGGAATAATCTTATCCACAAGACAATCCACCAGGGACAATCCATCCTCCCATCATCCATTACTGAGATATTGGACTCTCTCCGGAATATACTCAGGGACCAACAACGACCTCAACTATTACAGGGTTCCAGTTTCCTCCGGGGATAGGCACCTGAGGCAGTGGGCCTCAATTCGTGGTAGCGGAGCAGGTTTTCCGCAGAGATCCAAGGGAAGATGTCATCAGATGGAGAAGGCTTCATGGAAGCCTATAAAAGTTCGGCAAAGCCGAGCTATACGGAGGAAACACTAAATTTATCGATGACCGCCAAGCAGCCGCCAAGCAGCCGCCATCGTACGACGGAAAAGTCAGCTGGTTCAGGTATGAAGAACTCGTGGACGACTGGGTGACCGTCACAACGGTGGAAGCACCAAAGAGAGGACCTCTCCTGAAGAGTAAACTTACAGGAGATGCATATATGCACAAGGCAGTCCTCCAAAATGACCTTTTGCAAGATCCTGATGAAGGAGTCAACTATTTCAAGAACACGCTGAAGAAGTACTTCTTGAAAGGTGCGACCAACGTGTATCTGTACAGACTCCTCAGTTTCTTCAACCATAGAACGCAGAACCCAGAGTTCCTCATTTTTACCTTAAAATTCGAAATCCTTCTCATGAGATTGAAGGCAGCATGGATGGACTTGATGCCCGTTTTCACGGCACAGTCCCCATCATTTCGACAGTCCGTTCAGGACGCAAATGCAAGAACAATTGCTCGACATCAGCAAGCAGCCGGTGCTCGAGCACCGCCTCCAGCCCTGCTCAATGAGGACGATCCAACAGTTCTCAGACAGTATATCCAAGGAATGCAGGACAGACAGCGGGACGCATTTCCCTTCGGGGATAATCTCATTGCACAGTTTTTCATCATTCAAAGCGAGTTATCAGATCAACAAAGAGAAAGACTCACAAGTGCAATGTCGTTGAGGAACATCTCACTCGAGAATTATTCCTATGAGATGCTGAAGACGCACTACCATGAACTCTTCATCACAACGAGGACATCGATCCAAGATCCATCCATCCGACCTCAAGGAGGCAACCGAAGCAACACATTCTTCATCATCGAGCAAGGTGAATATGAAGGAGAAGAAGGCTTCTGGGTTGAGGATGAAGAAGGACTTGAAGGATTCATGTCAAACAACGATGAAGAGACGTTCTGGGTCCTCGAGGAGAACGATGCGTTCATAGCAAGAAATGTGTCGGGGCGGAACTTCAAGTTCAAGAAGAGAAAAAGAAAAGGAAAATCAGGAAACAAGAAGGGCAGTCCCCAACGAGGTGGCTTCAAACCCTTCAGAAAAAGCAGTTCTGGCGGAAAGGCCAATATGGCCAACGAAAACTATGATCCCTACGACCAGGCATATTGGGGAAAAGGCAAGCGAAAGAAGGGAAAGAAAGGAAAATCAAAATTCCAATATCCCTATGATGGAAACAAAGGTTATCCATCCTATGAGAGTGGCAAAGGAAAGAGCGGACAGGAGAAAGGAAAATCCAAGACGTTCGCAGCCACCGCAGACAAGACGGAGGAGCAGCCCGCCATCCAGCAGACTGCGCCATCCACAGAGCCTACCTATGCCGGTTGGACAGACCAAGATTGGGATCAATCATGGACATGGAACGAACATGGCTGGTACTCATCCCATGAGACATCCAGCACAGGACAAGCGTTAATGGCATTCCATGATGCATATGAGTATCCTGCGAAAAGGCCATCCACGAGAAGCTGATCCAACCAGATACAGTTTCAGAACACAATCTGTCCGTCACAACAAATCACAGCCTTTTGGCAACAAAGCTGATGGTGCCTGTCATCAACCCTCAGCACAACCCGACCTATGCGATTCTGGATGTACCAGATCTATGGGCAGCTGGCATGCAATCCAGCGTTTTACCCAGGCAATCGAACCAATGAAGGACATCATCTCCTATGAGCACATCCCGGCCGAGACCAAGTTCACTTTTGCAAAGAGAAAAACCGCCAGGGTAAATTGGACCCTGCATCTTCGATATCGCACAACTCCTCCGTGCAGTACCAACATCGACGTCCTTGAGCAAGGAACTGTACCGATCCTTCTCAGCATCAGCCAGATGCGGAACCTCTACATGACCATCGAGCACACACCTCAATGTGACAAGATCACACGCAAGGCCTTTGGCATGAACCGTCAAGCAGTTCCAGTATCCGATACAGGACATGCACTCGTCGATCTCGCTGGAGTTGCAAGAGTGAAGGCACATGGAGCAATTGCTCACAAGGGCCTCATCAACTATGTCTATGACGATGATAACAGCATCAAATTTCCCTCCGGGGATCTCACCAGGAGCGAAACTGTTTGTGCAGCAAAATCATCCGAGACAAAGGAGGACCTAGCAACTCCTAAGATCATTGGGTGTCAAAAGCAGGACCATTGGATCCTTGACAAGAAGAACAAGCAGCTCACCCGTGTGCACATCACGCCCCGAAAGGCGCTGTTCACACCAAATGGAGCCAAGGAATGTCCAATCAATCCTGATCACATCAGCCGAGAACGTACCGCTGAAATCATTGATGCATCCGCAGGTGGAGATCCAGACATTTTGGAAGACAATTGGAGACTTACATCCCAGGCAAAGAAACCGATGATTAACCTGTGGATAGGTAAGACCATTTTCACCTTCTCGGACAATTCGCTGAAGGACGTAGAAGCAGGTTCAGGATCGGCAGCAGACAGGATCATCGACAAGAGGGGCCAGTCGACTATTGAGCCAGATCCTTTCGCACCATCCTCAGAAGAACCGACATCGCTTCCGCTTGCCCTAGGCAGAATCCACAAGCGATTGTCAAACCCAGAAGAGTTGAAGAAACTCCACCTGCAGCATCATCTCATGACAACAGATCAATTTCGATTTAGAACCCGAGCACTTCATTTGCCGAAATCAACATTCGATCTATTTGACAAGATCCGAAGTGAGTGTGAAGTTTGCCAAGTGGCGAAACATGCACCATCACGAAGCAAGACAAGCGGACTTCGAGCGGACACCTTTGGTGACATGACATTCATTGATCACTGTCAAGTTCCTCTTGGAACGGAGAACACATCATTGTTTTTGTCATCCTGGATGGAGCAACAACATTGCTCACTGCAGAGGCAGTGACAACTACGCAAGAAGTCGAGAACATCACTGTTCTCAGGAGCTATTTTGACCAGTACCACTTGCAGCCCAAATCAGTTGTCGCAGATCAAGCCTTCATGACAGATACATGGGGACATTTCTATCAGTCCCTTGACATCACTCCGATATCTTTGGGACCGAATACACCATGGCCAAATCGAGCTGAAGCAGCAGTTCGACTCCTGAAGGCACAACTCAAGATCATGCTGAGTTCCATCAAAGCAGGCACTGCACCTGCAACACTGAAGAAAGTGACCTACAGGCAGCTAGTGAAGGCCGCTGCAACTGTCAGGAATCAGACCGTCACCTACGGGGGAGTAACACCATTGGAGCTCGCATTCGGAAGACGACCAGCAGATCTTATCCAACTCGATGTCGCAACACCAACTCAGTTAACGATTGACAGGAATGAAGAAGAGATGACAGCCATCCAGATCAAGCAGCTGTCAAAGCAAGCTTTCCAAGAAGCACGTCAATCCGAGGACATCCGACGAGACCTTGCTCAAAATCTCCGAATGAGTTCAAAGCCTCTTCAGGTGAAGGACAAGGTAGGAAGACAAATCCAAGTTTCGTTCCGATGGAAGCAAGGGAGGAATATGGCTAAAGGGAAAAGTCATTTCCATTGAAGGAGCGATGGTAGGACTTGATCTTGGGACTCGACTCGTCAAGGTTAACATGACGAAGCTCAGGAAGGATGAGACCATGCCTCCGCGAAAACCCGGAATTGACCTTCTGTTACCTGAAGAGCGAGAATCCTTGCAGAAGGAGCAACCAGGCTCCTCTGTAGATACCAAGAAAAAGGAATCATCCGCACCAGCTCCCAAGCCAAGATCCTCAGTGCCATTACGTATCGCGGGAAGATAAACTCCAAAACCTGCAGCACCTCATCCAGCAGAGAACATGTTTGTCGAGGACCTCACATCCATTCCTGAACAAGCACATTGGAATTGTGTACGTAAGGGAAAGATCCACGTTCTCGAGATCTTTGCAGGAAGTGCCAGATTCAGTCAACGCTGTGCACTATCAGGTCTCAAGGTTGGGACTCCCGTGGACATCCGCACAGGATTCGATGTAATGACATCCAAGAGACGACACATGGTCATGGAGATCATCCAGCAAGACCAGCAAAAGGTGGGGGAAAAGCGGAGACGCTACCTTCCCATGGTTGAATTTGTGGCATCCATTGCGCGTTATCAGTTGAAGCACAGAAGATACTTCATTAGCGAAAATCCTCAGACATCCAGGATATGGTATCTGAAATGCAGCAATTGTTTTCAGACCCATCCGTGACCTGGGGAGATTTCCATTTCTGTGCATACGGACTAAAAGATCCTGAATCCGGCCTCAGAAGTCTCAAGCCCACGAGCTTGACGCACTGTTTACCTTCCGAGGTTATGAGACCGATCTTCAGAAGGTGTAAAAATTTTCCAGCTCAGTCAAGCATGAACACCAACCCCTAGAGGGAAACGCTGGTACCTTCGGAAGCAGAACCAAACTGGCACAGGTGTATCCTTACCAGTTCTGTCAGGATCTTGCGCACATCATCTTACGACACTTGCAGGTGAAACCGCTTGACAATGAGGTGTACCTCTTGGAGGACCTTTTTGAACCATTCACCATCAAGCAGGTTGATATCCTGAGGAAGGAGATGGAAGCCATTGACAAGGAGTTCAACATGACCAGCAGCAGTCTTGCAGTCAGAATCCAAGACCTGCCGTTCAACAAGGACGTTCAACCATTAGTCATTCAAGATCCGCTAGTTCAGAAATTCCAGAAGACGATGAAGCAGCACCCGCCTGGGACTGAAATTGATATCTTCAAGCAAGATCCTAATGACTGGCGCTGTCAGAACATGTGGAACGGCTGTAAGAAGTTGAGACAACTGTGCATCTCATCCGCTCAGTATGATGCATGCGCTGCATACGTTCACACCATTGGCATCAATGTGCCTATTACGTCACCTCCGGACGATGCAATCATATCCTTCTGGCAGCCTGATCAGCTGAATAGAATTTGGGTCTTGCCTGCATCAAAATGAAATTGGGAGAAGTATGATGCGAAGACGTGGCATGCTGTGATGTTTTCATCCGTTCATGAGTCGTTCACCGATGCGCCGGCCATCAAGCCGATGCCCATCGAGACGGATCCATTGGATCCAACGGATGCACCTCAGCAACCTGACACACAGCAACCACCTGATCAACCGGACCATCCCATGCCTGATCCAAGACCTCCAACACCTCCTGACGAGAGCATGTCAGATCCTCCTCCGGATCCTCCACATCAGCCTGATCATCTCATGCCGCGAGAATCACGCAGTGTGTCGCCAGACAGTCCAGTGGATCCTCCACTACCGCCACACGACAAGCCTGGCGGAGGAGATGCAGCGCTTAAACGGCAAAAGCAATCCATTTCATCCTCAAGTGGACTCAATCGACTGGGGGGTGATGTCTCTTTGCCGTCACAGTCGCAATCATCTCAACCAATTCTTCCGACTGTCGTGGTACCTTCACCACCTGCGATTCTTACAAGTCCCGAAGCAGAAGAACAAGATGAAGATCTTGAACTGCCAACACTTGCGCAAGAAGAATCAACAGGCAGTCCATCAAAGAAGCAGAAGACTGGGAAGAAGAAGAAGAAGCCAGATGACAATGATGAGTCACCTGAGCATTCTCCCAGACATGATCCTGCATCTTCATCCAATTATAATCCGAACAAGTGCCGGTTCAATATGAAAGTGAGGAAGAGCTGATTCCTCATGTTCCAGCCTCATCCGGCACTGGAAGTTCAGAAAGAACCATGAGATACACTGACCAGGAAGATGGAGATTCAGAAGACTCTCAGAGGACCAGATCATACGATGATCACCAAGCTGATCTCGTTCTAGATGAAGCGCATTGGTCACTCATGACAGCCGAACAGAAGATCTGTGCGAACACCGGATCCTTTACGGTTCCGAGAGATATCGAAGGCAACCCTGTTCTTCTTGGACGTGTAAAAGGGACCTTCAGCCCATCGCCCCGATGCGGCTTCTCTCATCAGAAACACACAGATCAGAATCATGTTGACCAGCTATGCAAGAACATGACCGACGATGACCGTGCACTCTTAGTTCTGTACTCATCCAAGCAAGAATATTTGAAGGCTTCATCCACATCCGCACTCACTGGTAAGAAGCGGAAGCAAGCTACAGCCACGGAAATAAGAGCTTATCAGAAGCAATTCCTTGAAGCTAAACAGCTTGAGTGCAAATCATGGCTTGACAATGAAGTGTTCGACTTAGTCGATACACGCAAGATTCAGGTCAGGAACTGGGTCACCGGTCGCTGGGTCCTAACCCTGCAGCGAGACAAGGATGGTAACTTCTTGAAGACCAAGGCTTTCTGGGTCCTCCGAGGCTTCCAAGACAAGCAGAAGAATGATCAGCAGACAGACAGTCCTGCTGCATCCAGGAGTGGTTTCCGCCTTGCAATCCAAGCAGCCTCAAATAAAGGCTGGAATATATTCCACATGGACTTGAAGACAGCATTTCTCCAAGGCAAAGCATGTGATCAGTCTCGTGACATCATTTGTCAGATGCCTCCTGAAATGGGATATCCACCACACATTGGAGCGCGCATGAAGAAGCCTGCCTACGGGCTGAATGACGCACCACGTCGATGGTGGAACATCCTTGATTCGGCACTTCGTTCATACGGACTAGTGCCAACCCGGGCAGACCGTTGTACATACGTGTACTACGGCAAGCAGCTTCCGAAGCCCGCATTGGTGAGTGAAAAGAAATCATCCACAACTTTCGATCTAGAAGGAGCAGTTGATTACCTGATGGATCCTGTTTCTGGTAACAATGCTAAGAATCGACAAGTTCATGGAGCCCTGTCTCTTCATGTAGATGATCTTCTTATGACGGGGGATGACGTGTTCGAGAAGGAAATCATGGGACGACTTCGGAAAGATTTTCAGGTTGGTTCCGAGGACAAAAATGATTGCCTCTTCGTAGGACAGCGCATCCAATGGAAGCAAGATGACAAGCACGGTTGGTACATCAATGTTCATCAGAACGTTGCCATCGACGAATTGCAGGAGATCACTTTTGACAAACACCTGAAGGACGACACTCCTCTTACTCCACAAATGCATACTGCATACAGAAGTTTCCTAGGTCAGATCAACTGGTTACAGTCGCGAACGCAATTCCACATTGGTTATCACTTCTCAAGGTGTGCGTCCAAGGCATCATCACCAACCATTGAGGACGTTCGCGCCATTAATAAGACAGTCAGAACCATCAAAAGCATCCCGCTTAGCGTGAGATTCTGGCCGCTTCGTGGCAATACACGCATAGTTGGCTATCCAGATGCATCCTATCGCAACAACGAGGACAAGTCATCCCAACGTGCACATGTTATTTTTCTTGCAGAACAAAGAGATCTTCGCCAGGGCTCATCGAACTCGAGAGGCTCACTGGTCGACTATGAGACGCACAAGATCACCGCCACAACCATGTCCGCTACTGTTGCAGAGTTGCATGGACTAATGCGTTGTTACGGTTCAGCGTTATTTCTTCGCGGTCTTTGGTCAGACATAACGGGCGAAATTGCAGACGTACACATCCGCACTGATGCGAATAATCTTGTCACCACAGCATCCACAACACATCAACCTGAACAGAAAGAAACAATGCATTTGATCCAGATGTTGAGAAAAGAAAGCAACAGTGGACAGATGCACGACCTTGCACATGTACGAAGTGAAGATTGTCTGGCAGATTCGCTGACCAAGCATTCAGCTAAAGCAGACGAGCTCATCAAGGCCGTCCTCACCGGCAATATCTTGAATGTAGGTGCACATCCACCTTTTCGTACCATGTTGCAGAACAAGGCATTCTTGGTTGAGTGGCTAGCACACAACACGAAGCACGGACCCGACATCATTGCCTTTGCAGGAGGCGGTGTAGCAGAACCCATGATTGCTTATTGGGGAACCTGGGCATGATCCGCATGTCTACGAATTCTGATGCATGAGTTTTTCAGTTTTGCATATTTTCAATTCCTCAATCCCGTGGTGCGCGTGTTTGCACTTGACCCATTTTGAATCTCAAGAAATATGTGTCTGCCTCCGCAGCCACTTTCGGTTTACAACCAATCCGACCTTTGCAATCTTGTATGCTCGATCACCTCGTTGACATGCCCATCCTCAACCTGATGTTTGGACGATCCGGCGACGCGGCACCTGTGCCAAAGCCGATGATCAAGAGGCGGGCGTCACCATTGAAGGAATCCCCTGCTCGTGATGAGGAAAATGAGACATCCGATTGCCCCATGGAGCAAGTCGCTGATGAGAATCCATCCGCCTCTCAACAACCCGAGAATGTCAACATGGAGCAGGTTGATTATGATCGAGATTCCGATGACGATGATTCAGATGAAGAAGGGCATCCTCTCGCAGGAAGGCCTTTGTCAAAGGCGATGCCACATCCGAAACTTGTTCCAAAGTCACCGCCACCGACATTGAGGCTTGTCTCCAAGGTCAAGCCAGCACCAAAGAACACCCTGGAAACAAGACGGAATCCGACAAAATTATTCTGGTGATCGACCTGCACTTGCAAGGCGACCAGTGATGCGGCCTGTTCTCACATCCAACGATCGGTGGTTTGTAACATATGGATCGGATACGAACATCAGCCTCCAGAGGGAATCCGTGCACCCAGGACCGTTCGGAAACTCAAAATTCCTGAGTTTTGTGCACAACCATCCTCGATGTCAATCCGGACTTCCACTTCGTTCCTGAGCACGAGAGACCACATGGAGTTAAGGTATTCTGGTTGAAGGCAAGATTCAACGATTACTGGCATCCAACACTCCAAGGTGAAGGACCTCATGCAGAGAAGCAATACATGGACTTCATCAAGAAGGTCTACAGCATCTGCTGCTACACCAATGCTCAATCCGAAGTTTACGGAACCGACATCATCCCGATGGTATGCCACAATGGCAACATTGATCTCGATAAGACCGTCCAGAATGTCGAACAGGTTTGCAAATACTTCCGCATGGAAGGCGAAACAGATCACAGATCTCATCCTCTGGCGAATTGAGAGAATGAGCAGATCGTTTTCCGGATGTCTTCGACATGATCCAAGGCATGGAATCCATAAGGAATGCAAACGGCAGGTGGAAATGGGTCCTGATGGATCCGTCGAGCTCTATGACGCATTGACCTGCATCACACATGCCAGGAACTTCATTGGAAATAAGCCAGGACTTCTCTTGATGGCTATGTTCCCGAGCTATGGAAAATCACGTTTCGAAATTGCGTTCGTATTTCCATCCGTGGACGGGACATATAATGAGCGCAAGGCACGGGGAGAAATTGTTCCAAGGAATCGATGGATCGACAAGCTCAACACCAGATCCGCACAAAATGCACTCAGGCCCGATGGCAAAGAATTCTATGTTGATTCAGAGATGGAGTTCTATGTGAGATGCAACATCGGACACACACGACAAGTCGATATCCAATCCTTTGGACGACCCCTGTACTCTGAGCAGAAAGAGCCTCATTACGACGAACCGGACTATGATCTACCAACGAAATCCATTCCGCCAAGTCCGCATCCGTCAAGATCCGAGGCGCCTCATGGAGATGAAAGCACAGCTCAGCCCAAGTACAGAATGCGAAGGCCGGCGCCACCATCCGTTGAAGAAGAGAGAAAGATCAAGCCGTTCTCGAAGAAGCCCATCGCATTCATGTTCCATGCAACCTATGGAAGTCAGCTCTACAGCATCATGGAGCACGGGCTCAAATCTGGGAAATCCCAGTCAAACCCTTCGGGGAGAATGCACGTCCACATGGCATGCATCGATGACGTCATCCTCGAAGACGATGAGTCAGAAGCCGCATTGACCCATGTGCCAACAGGAAGAGATGCACTGTTGATCCTTGCATTTCTCAAGGACCAAGACTATGGCATCCGCCTCTCCGAAGAGAGAACAGCGTTGACAGACAAAACCATCGAGGCAAGAAACATTGTTGCAGCATTTGAACCCGATGGCAGCCTCATGGCGAGCAACAAGTGGATCATGAAGAAGCATCTCGATCATGAAGATTACGAGATGTACGACACCAAGATCCGCGAATTCGCCGATGCCTTCTTCACGTATGTGAATTCCACCAAGCACAAGACGGCATTCCACCGATCAGTGTACCGATGCGATGCGATCACCGGACACGCCAACAAATCGGCGAACACCTACAGCAAACTCCAGCGTGTCTACAATCCGACCAACGGTCTCGTGAACATCCTCATGAGAGCATATCAGAGACTGTGGAACGCAACGAAGAATTTGCCACTCGTGGACAGAATGGAGTATGCAATGGAGACTTCGTGCACCCTGAAATCCATTGTCCGTCATCACCTGCACATGAAATGGGGATCAGGTTTTGGTCGAACATTCCCAGATGTGATGATGACTATCGTATTTGGATGGGGCAAAACGAACATCCAGCAGGATTTCCGGAAGGTCGAGATGAACGGTATGGATGATGAACAACTGGAATTCATGCGGAACCATCCAACCAAGGCCATATTCGATTACCAGGTCTCATCCGCAGAGCGCTACAAGCAAGTGGACAATGAAATGTTCATGAACGGCTCGCAGGACTCCGACTCCCACAGTCCTCTCATGGTTTACATCCGCAGCAAGTCTGCAACCAGTAAACGCAGCTCTGAGAGATACCAGGATTACGTCAAGAAGAAGCAATCATCCTGGACCACGCAGGAGTACAAGGACTACAACAAGCAGTGGGGACATCAGAAGCAGTGGAAGGACTATAGCACTTCGACCTGGAATGATTATGGGGACCATGGCAGTCAATCCGACAGCAGCCGCCGATGGTATCGTCGATCCGACTGACCACGCAGATACGTTCAGCACCACGAACAATCCAGATGATTGATCCTCCTCGTCTACAAGACTATACCATGAGTGAGAGATCAATAGTTTCACAATTGTTCCGCGTGTACATAGCGTTGTACATCACCCTTTGATACAATTAGGTATCCAAAAAGAAGCAGCACATAGTGTTTCCCATTTCGAAGGCCAAGACATTCCATCCAAGCAGAAGAAGGATGAATCCGGCACTTTTAATCACATGGCTACGGCACACATCAAGGCTACGGTCAAAGGCCATGAAGCCAATAGTATTTCATACTTTGTGCTGGAGATCAAACGAAATTTGTGGTTTTGTGTTCTGTTTTTCAGACCACTGATCTCCCGCAACATTTGGCTCAAGGCCCCTTTTGCAGAATCACGACCATCCGAGCGTGAAGACAAAAGAGCCGTTGCAGGCCGCTTACAGGATTATCCACAAGACAATCCACCAGGGACAATCCATCCTCCAATCATCCACTACTGGCATATTGGACTCTCTCCGGAATAGATTCAGGGACCAACAACGACCTCAACTACCACAGGGTTCCAGTTCCCTCCGGGGATAGGCGCCTGGGGCAGTGGGCCTCACCTTCCCCTCCCCAAATTAGCCGGCTTCGTACAACTATTCAATATATATTGTTTTTATCAGGGGGACCCTTCCTATCAGGAAGAAGTGATTACTAAAAACACATGGACGCTTGGAGGGTTTCCTGGCAACAAACTGGATCAGGTTGTTCAAGGTCTTGTGTGACGCGTGCTCATTGCCATCGCCTGGGCCACATGTCACATGTTGCAGCAACACCGCGACAGAAGTGCAGCTGACAGGCCCTTTCCTGTTGCAGGCAAGAAACATGTCACATGCGCATGGTACTCACACAACAATAGCACAACAGGCTATGCAGCTTTTCTCCCTATGACCACTGGGTCCCTTCTAGCGCTTCGGACGTGGCATGTTCTTGGCGATTCGGACGCTGTCACCTGGAACCTGAGGACTTGCGCATGAAAAAGCTATTGTTCTGTTGTTCTGTGCGCTCTGGAACTGGAAGCTCGTGCAATTGCGTCGCCAGGCTCAATTGCATGAAATCCTTGCCGATCTTCAAGACCTTGCCACTGCTTGCCTGCGCTTGCGCTTTTCTTTTCCTGCGCCCTTTCCTCTTGCTTTGCCATGTGTTTTGGCGTGCGCTTGGCCCTTGCCCTTTGACTGCTTCTTTGCCCTGGGGTGACACTCACACACCTGGAGAAGAACACAAAGGACTGCAAAGGGGCAGAAATGCAAATGTGATGCCAGAATTGGGGCTCAAGTTTTCTGACCTCTTCCAGTTTGTGCGAGGGCCAGGCACGCAGCCTTTGCTTGAGACGAAGATCGCTCGCGGAGCTGTGCGCTCATCAAGGGCAACGCTTTCAAAGAGCATGTCAACCAACAGCCCCTCACTGCACCTTTGGTGCGGGAATCAGCCTCCAGGATCTCATTGACATACTCCGGATTAGGTCCAGACCATGCTGCGCAAGCAGCTGTGGCTTCTTGCGGGTTGCTTTTGTGGCTTGTCATGCAAATGAAGACAGTTGGCAAGGAAGGCTGAGTCATTCAAGGTAGAACTCTTTGCGGATCCTCAAATTCAGCAGTGGCTCAGCAGGACCACGCTGCAGACAAACACCAAAGCCCCGCTGCCACACAAGCTCACATGACAACCCCGTTCCACATTTTAGTGTTGGCCGCAACTCACCTCAGCCAATGCTGAGGCATCAATGCATGTGGCCACTGAGATGGACAGCATGTTGAACTCCTGGCAAGTGAGGGGTGGGCAGGCAAGTAAGAAGGCAAGCTACCCCGGCAACCCCTTGCAACGCTCAACGTCATATCAATCGCAGCACGCAACAAATAGAGGGGCCAAAGCTCATTTGCGCAAGCACTGAATTAGGGCAGCGCAACAAGTAACGCAACTTGTCATGATACACCTGAGCGCCAAGCTCTTGCGCGTTGTCACTCCAATCTGCGCAGCATGGGAAGCGACTTGGCCCTGCAATAGCCTGCCTGAGCAAGCGCCTGCCATGGCAAGTATTTCAGCAGGTTAATCAGCAGACCCGAGTACAACGTGGGGCTGAGTCACGGCGGGGCATGTGCTTCACACCTTGGATCCAGCTGTGGTTGAACCACGTTGTAACACCAATCAAGTGTCCAGGATGCAAAGCCCAGGCAGGCTCACATCCAGGCAGGGTCACATGCGTCCAGCAGTCCTGGCACAAAGGCTCAAGGCCTGACGCAAGCAAACTGCTGGCCAAGTGGCCAAGCGCAGCGTAGCTGATACTTTGCAGCTTGTGACATGCAGCCAAGCCTGCGCAAGCCACTTTGATTCTAGGGGAAGTGTAAGCAACGCTACAATGACCAGGGGTGGCTCTCAAGCGACACAAGCCTTCTCCAGCCAACCCACAATTCCAGACAAACAAAAACAGGCTGGCGCTTTGCACACCTAACACGGCCTTGTTTCAAGGACCCGCAGACAGCTTCGTGAGGTCCCATTTGACCTCCAAAAAACGTATTTTCCTGTTGTCCCTTTAAACCAGCCCAAAAAGGGTACCCGTTTTGCAAAAGGTTCTTGCGACGCCGCAGGGCCTTTCGTCGCAAAAGCACTAGCTTTTAGTCGGCGCACATCGAAGATCTTATAGTTGCACGCTTCATGTTTCAATAGGTGCAGGAGTCTGGCTCTGGCTGTTCCCGACCTGTCGCAGTTTGAACATGGCACGGATTTTGTGAGAGGTTCCCGCGATGCCGCAGGGCCTTTCTCAAAAGCACTAATGACTAGAAACACACTCCGAAACAGTAAGAAAGATGCCCTCAAAAACACACGTACACACATGTACATTTGCACAGGGTGTCCTTTCTCTAATTCTTCCCAGCCAGTTCTTTTGACGCCCACATCTTGACACGCCTGGTCAATCACGAGAGTGGCCCAGTGTTTGAAGATGCAGTTCAGCCCAGCGAAAAAAGGATCGACTGCGGTTCCTTTCACTGACATCGGCACTGCAAGCCAAGCGCATTGACCCAGAAGAGTTTTGCTGAGCAGTTCAGCATGCGTGTGTGGCCCAAGTGCGTGCAGCGCACAGCCCAGCCCGAACAGCAAACTGCGGTCTTCTGCGGCTGACGCTTGGGCACTGGTCACGTCTGAAGGTCTTGTTTGCCCAAGGCAAAGCAGAGGTACTGCAGGGAAAGCAGGTGCCAGTTGTTTGGCATGTGAACACATGTTGCCACTCTTGATAGAGATGAGCCTCGATCAGTATGTGACACATGCTGTTTGCACTTGCCTCACTTTTAGATGGCTACATCCATCGTTTCTGTCTGAGAACTGCACCGACCTCACTGCAGCTAGGCCTGGCCAACGGAATGGATTGTGGGTAACATGTGCAAGGGGCCCGCGTGGCAAGCAACTTGACTGTCATGTGTACACCTGGTGGCAAAATGCTAGCTAGCACCAAGGTGATTCAGGGCACATGTCATGTGTTTGTGTCAGAGGCAACTGCCCAATATTGCATGTTTTGCATGATGTGGCTCAAAAACTCATTTGCCAAGATAGCCTTCAGCCTGACAGCGTTTCATGCTCTTCAGCGTTATTGCCAACGACCATGCGTCACTTGCTGTTGGCTCCGCCGACGCAAGAGTTGCTTGAAGGTGACCTCGCCATCTGCACCTATGGGCGGGCTGGCGAGGAGTGTGTCTGTGTGTGTTGTGCTACAAGCTGGCTGCACCAGCGGTACAGAAAAGTGCAAAGACACCTTTTTAACAGCATTGACACTTGGCGAAGGGTGGTAGAACTTGCCAGACAACTGACAATGTTGTTGTGCCCAGCTTCTACAGAAGGAAAACCACAGCCACACTTCCACATGTGCACAAACCTTGGCCTTGCACAAGTCAACTCCTGCAGGTTCAAGAAGGCAACCAGCTGTGGGCCAGCAGGTCAACTCCTGCAGGTTCAAGAAGGCGGCCAGCGAGACTCAGCATGCTTGTTGGCAGTGGCCCTGAGATGATTCGACGTGAGTGTCTTTGTTTGTTGCCAGACAAACGAACAAGGGCAACTAGTTTTTGGCCACGCCAAACTACAAAGCACGAATGGCGCAAGGAATCTTGACTTAGTTCCGCTATTGCCCACTTGTTCCACTTTTCCAATATATCCAGCTTGCGCCACTTGAATATTCGCGTAGAAACCTCACTACTCTAAACCTTCACTGATCTGACCCCTATGTCGTAACTTCCGAGTGTCGCTTGGTGTACGAATTTTTCAGGAGTTCATGCTCGGCAGGGTAACCAGTCTCTTGTTTTGGTAAGTTGCGTTACTAGTGTTATCAAGCTACCGAGCGGGTTGGGTCCTACTGTTGTGTGCCAGGGATGTTGCAGATGTTCTGTCAAGATGTTGGCAGGGCAATGCCGTTTTTTGCACAAAACTCATGCTGAGGACAAGCCCGAAAGCCGCAGCAATTTGAGCAAATCGCTACTTGTGACCGAACTGTTGCACGCTGTCAATTCAGGCAGTGCCTCTTGGATGCGTGGTTTGGACGGAGTTGCGATTGACCTGTTGTCAGTGTTTTCGCAGCTACGAGCTGCAAATTTGATGGGAACATGACATCCTTGCATGTCTATTTATTTGCCTGGCGCGTGGAGGTGTCTAGCATGGCTAATTGCAAGGTTGCGCAGATGCTTCTGAGGTCAGCAACTGCAGTTCCTGCGGCGATGTGCGACGCTTAGAATATCCCAGTGTTGCTCGGTGTACGGAATTCAGCCAGATCAGGATGACCAGCATACCTTGGATGTTTGTGAGTAGGCAACTCGAGCTTGCACTTCGGCAATGTTTCTTGTCAGCGGGTATGACGTCTTGAGTTCTGCCACACAATTCCCTGTTGTCTATTTTAAAAATGAGCTGGATCATAGCTGATAAAAGTGGTTCTGTTTTGTCGTGGCCAGGTTGCGTGATGTTTTGATGACGTTCGCCCTTTGAAGTCACAGTTTGGCCAGCGCCTTCAATGTGTCCTCGGGGTGAAGCAGGGCCGAGGGCAATCCCAAAAGACAAGCCCGTGCGCTCACGGTGCCACTAGCAACACGAGTCTGTGTTTTTGTGACGGTACCCCTGGCCAGGCGCCTCTACATGCACCATGATGGATATTTGTTCTTCGGAAGGACCCTTACAAAAGTTGCCGAACATGACCACTAACGCTCTATGCATGGCACAAATCCCTCAAGAGCCTCGAGGAAGGGCCTCCCAGGTTTGAGGAAATTGAGCATTATTAAGCCTCATCAAAGCCTTATTCAGCGGGAGTAAGCGGTATTAAGCGCTATAAAGCCTTATTTAAAGCCTTATTTAAAGCCTTATTGAGCAGTTGTTAAGCCCCTTCTCAGTGAAGTTACATTTGAAACAGATTGACTGATTGACCGCTGGCTGGCCAACTAATTGCATCGAATCCTGGAACATATTCACCAGAAATCTAGTTAAAGCGCCACACCTTGAAAAGACCAAAATTTGTTTCTTTCTGAGAAGTAAGAGGGGTAGGGGCAGAGGAGGGCAGGAGAAGGGAGGGGAAGGAGGGGGAGGGAAAGGGGAGGGGAAGGGGGCGGGCTCCCCACCACATTAAGCCTTATGAAGCCTTGTCAAGGCTTATTAAGGCCTGCTGGCAAACAATTGCACGTTCCTGCATTTTGGAACCCCTCCGAAATTCTTGCTAGATTTGGGACTGGGCTGCCCTCAACATCTCAGCGGTGATCCAACCCACCTCATTTGGGAATCACAGCAAGTTTGGCTTCTCACTCCTGCTTTGCGGGCCCCGCAATTGCCGCAGCAGTTGCCTTTGCACTTGGCGCAGTTGAGCAATTTCAGTCAGCTTGATTGATTTGAGCAAAGAACCCCAACAACGATAACACATCATGAAGGACACAGAAAACGTGAACCAACATTAAACATGCAAGACCAAATCTGGGGAGGCCCTTCTTCAGAGGACACCTGATCCCAACCCAGATAGGGGAAATCAATCATTCTTGCATCTTGATCGTGGGGGCTACATTCCCACCCCAAGGAAGTTGAGGGACATGAGGGACTATGTTGCACATTGACCCCACTAAGCAAACAACTACAACCCTTATTGAATTGGCAAAATAGGAACTTAAAGCGCTGCTCGTTTAGGCTCCCCCTTGCCCACACAAAGTCCAATAGCAGAGGTTGAATCTCAGTTTGCCGAATTCTGGGCTTGCGTGAACTGCCATACGTCCTCATCTAGTCCTGGAACCTTTTGGACGGGCTTTGCAAGAAAGCTGAAAGAAAACCAAGAGCAAACCAAAAACCAAACTGGAAACCAACAGGAAACTACCTCATCACTTTGACTTTCAGAGCACTGGACAGAAATCACATCGCCAACGGTTTGCGAGGCCGTCGAAGTGTTTTGTTTTAACTAAACAGTCATGTGATTGTCAACTTCCTTATTCCCTCCCCATCATACTTGTACATTAGGCTCCTTGAGTGAAAAGAGGTTCCCTTATTTCATCTGATCAGAACGCTCAGGTCCACGTCGGCTGCCCAGCAGGCAGGTTGGGTGTCCTTGCAGAGCGTGTGACATTTGAAAGATTGGGGGGGACGGTTGAACAGAGTCGAAGGCAACCGCTCAAACAGTTTTCTGGGTTTTGGCTCGAGCGCCCGCCCTGTTCTAGTGATCCTTAGACTTCCGGCCACACGCATGTCCCCCGCCGTTGCTTGAGTGTCCCTTTTTGTACCGGGCCCTTTTTTTAACATCGTTTTAATTTTGGGTGGTTATTCATTGCGGATCATAGTCATACTCTACAAACTTGTGCTTCTATATTTTGAGTTGGGGCTGGATTAGAAACCAAATGCAGTTTTGGGGCTGTCTCGTTGAGAAACATACAGTAAGTGAACCAGCCACCTGAGGGGCCGAATGGTACCAAATTTGCTTTGGTACAATGTGTTGGTGCATTTAAAACACACATTGCACCCCAAAGTGTCCCTTGCTAGGCTTTGAGGATGGATTTGGGATTTGAAGGTTATAGGACTCGGACTCAGCGGGATCCGTTTTGATTTCCGACAACCAGAGCGTCACTTGCCCGGAGGCGCCAAATTCCTGGCGACAGGGTCGATCCGAAGGATCCCTGGCCGGGGGCCCGCGCGCGGGTGCGCAAGCGAAGCGGGTTTCCATCACTCGATGTGTTTTTCGAAACAGACTTTGCTACCGTGGTCACGCAAAAGTCTGAGGGCGCCGACCGATTATTTGGTGGCCCTGTTCTCTTTCACAGGGAGCGTGGGAAGCCTGGGATACCAACTTCTGCCTGGCGGCGGGGTAAAGCAAGCTCACCCGTGAAGTGTCCCGTGGGTTCGGCAAATGTGGTTTTGGACTGGTTGTTGCTTTTGCTGCATGAATTTTCTTATTCACTCCTAAGAACATGTTTGTCTTTTCTCGCGTGGTTTCTGAGTTTGTAAGATATCCTGTGACGCCTAATTCTTTGCCTGCCACGCAGGCCAGAGCATATGTAGTCCGTGGTCAGCGTCGAAGTACCTTCTGAGCTGCCCTGACGCAATTGATTTCTCCAAGCCCATCCCAACACACAAATGGGCATCATGAGTTGGATGAAGCATGTTGTGAGGCTTGGTAGGCCGGCTCTTCCCTTGAAAACAGGCGCCTTGAAAGGGGTAGCCCAAAATGTGTCACTACTTTGATTGCCTGCTCAAACCAACTGTAAATCAACTCCCTAAACGAGCCTTAAACCAGCCCTAAGCCAATTTTAAACCAGCCCTAAGCCAACCTTAAACCAACCCAAGTCAGGCCTACCGCGACCTGAAACCAACCCAAAACGAAGCCCGAAACAACCCTAAGCCACAGACCAACCCTAGACCAACCCAACCCAAAAATGATGGTCCCGGTTCCTCCTAGGTCAGCGGCGTTCCTTTGAGGCCGGAGCGGAGCGGTCTAGCAATAGACAGGGGTGGGCCACTGAGTGGGGGACATAATGAATAGTTTGAATATTGGCTGTAGCTCAAGGTTCTTGGTACATCTAAGCCGAGGTGGCTCAAGGACGGTACTGCAACTCAGTCCGAATGGTTGCCTTGCATGGGTGGGGAAACTTGGAAGAGTTCTAAGCAGATAGACACAGCTCAAGCTCGACTGGTGTGTCAAAAGTATTTATATATCGTCACCCCCCGGATCCACGTTTTAGTGTTTTGATGAAAGAACACTGGCATAACGATGTTTTTTTGCAGCATTGTTTCGGATCAGATTCTGATCCTGAATTTCGGCGCAGAAAGAAAGTGGAGCAGATGATTTGCGTAGATAGTTCTTGAGGAGCGGATGCTTTGCTTGCAGGCTGGAAAGTGCTGTGTTTTTCTGATTCTACAACCTCACCAAACCTACAATCTCTTGCCAGAACCAGCGCCGCACTGTCCCTACATTGTGTCTTGGGAAGCAAGTTTTTTCTCGATAGTACAGCGCTTTTGGAGCGCAGTGTTGTACTGTACAGCACTTTCTGCGCGCAGGAGCTGAAAGATGCTGCGCTGCCCCTGAAATCTGCCTTCGGACGCAAAACTTAGGGACAGTACAGAACTTTCTGCATGCTCATGCACAAAAACGCTGTACTGCCTGCACTGTCCACAAAGCAAGCAATTCATTGTCAGGATGCCCAAGACTGGTCTTGGCATGAGGGTTTTACCTTTGGGGACAACACAATCATTTTGCTGACGCATGCGGAAAAGTGCTGTCCGCAAAGCCTGGGCTTTGGGCACGCACGCAGAAAGTGCTGCGCTCAAGGAAAAGGAGCGCCTGCCAATCCAATCCGCACCAGACGTCTGCTTCTCCAAGGCACGGCGTTGAAGACAGCTGCCAAAACCTGTTTAGAGACAGTACAGCACTCTTGGCATCCAAAGCCCAGAGTTTAGTGGGTCGCATCATAGTTTGTCACGGCTGCGCGCGCAGAGCGCGGAGCATATTGCCATGTACGATTCCCTTTGCAAATCAAGCATGTTGAGTTTGCAGATGTTGGCACGCCGGTGCCAATATTCGAATTGGGTCGTTCTCACTTCTCGGACAAGGACTGTGCTACCTGGCACTCGGTTTGCGTACTTGATTGCAGCACGCCCCAGAACCTGTCTATGATCTGGGCGCCGCTTTTCACCGTCAACTTCTTGCCGCCCGGCAACTTGAGGTTATAATCCTGAATGTTTTGAGGTTTTACCCACACAGCCTTGCCGTTGATCTTGACCTTCTGTTTCTTGTGCGCCACATGGCACTGCACGACGTCCGGCAGCTTGAGTTTGTACGTGCGGGCGCTGAAGGCAACTGGAGAGAAAGAACGGACAGACGGGACGAGCAGTGAGCCAGCTTTGCTGTTGCTGCAACATAGCAGAAGCGAAGTGCGCAAGCTTGAGCTTCACGCAAAAGGAGACGTACAAAGTCAGGCATGAGGCTCAGCAAGCAGACTTGCGAAAAACAGGTGCTATGACAAAGGCCGCTCACAAGCTTGGGCCGGTCTCGCCCTCCGGCACAACTTTGAAGACTAGGCCCTTGAAGCTGAACACTTCAGAACCGTTGATGGGCAAACGCAGGCACGAGGCAAACGCAGGGGTCAGGAATTCTGCCTAGTGGCCGCATGGTCAATGACAGACTATTGGCGCGCTGGGTGAACTTGGCCAAGTCTTGCGCCACCTCTTCTGCAAAAAGTGGACGAGCCATACTACACCGATAAGGCTCTGGAAGTGGCAGTGGACCTTGACAGCGCTGTGCAGCCTGTCCGCAACATGTGGATACGTCGAGGCCTTGAGCCTACATCCGGTTGCCAGCGCAAAGAGCGTAACATTGCTGGCTTGATTCACGCACAGGCTTGCGCAGGGTATTCGTGTTACACAGTTGCTCCAAGTTTAACATGGCAGCGGAGCAGTGAACACAGGTTCACACGTGGAAAAGATCGGGCGGCCTTTCCATACCAACACACAAGGAATGCCGGCCCAACAGCCATAACAGCAACGGCAGCAGCTGGAAGGAACACACGGGCACAAGGCATCACCACCACGGTGGATGACAGCATATCTTGGACTACAAGATGCATCGCGCAACAGACTGCTGAGACAGTCAGAGAAACCGCAACTGGCAGTTACACATGACCAACTTGAGCCAGCGGCGCCCTCGCAAGCGGTAGCAGAACAATGGATACAACTGAGCAACAAACTACACTACATCTTGGTGAGCACATGCGAGGGACCAGCGTCTACAATTTGCAGACAGCACGCAAGGCAACGGCTTTGAAAACACGGCGGCTACTACGCCTGAGATACTCCATCCTACTTTGCACAGGAAGCGTTGGACGCCTAGCAAAGGTTACTCGAACCACAGCTTGATGGACAGAAGTTCGAAGAGAGCTTCGCAACATGGGAGTTCCAACTCGCCAAAGACGAACAGGACAACAACACCTTACGACCAGATGCTGTGAAAATCGCAGTACTGCCCAACGAGACAAAAGGAGCATTGCAGCAACGCACGGCTGCAAGCACGAAACATCGCAACCTACGCACACATCAGATATCTGGTGATAGAGTATCACAGAGCAGCATCATCATTCAACACCCCAGCACTCACAACAACAGCAACAACCACCAAGGACCAGCGCCGATGGACATAGGAGCAACACAGCACAACAGAGGCAAAGCAAAGAAAGGCAAGCGAGGGCAAAGAAAGGTACAACAAAGGCACAGGCTATGGCAGCTGCGGGAACAACTACTACTACAACTACTCATGGCGAGAAGGCAAGCAGTACAATCAACCGGTTGGAACAGGGAATCCGTTCAAAGGACAACAAGGACAAAGGGTACAGCAACAAAAGAAAGGAAAAGGATACACAACAACCAACAAAGAGGAGAGGGAGCAAAAGGAAAACGGGCAACTCATGTTTCCTACAGATGCAACAGCTAGCGCTACCACAGCCAGCAGATTCATCAGCAGGATTACAAGAAGGACCCACTGTCTTGATTGTCACAGCAAAACAACTCACAGAAGACAACAGTTGGTCCAGTCTCATGATTGACAGCAGTGCGGCTACACAGGTATGCCCACTATGGTTAGCGCCACATGTCCACTACAGCAACTTGAGCATGGAACGGGACCACAACTGAGAACACTGACCAACCAAGGCATCAAGCTTTACGGGTACAGATAGGTTCGCGTGTCAAACCACAGTAAACCACAAATTGTCATACCTTTCTACGTTTGCAAGGTTCAACAGTCAATGTTTTCGGTCACAAGGCTGCTGGAACAAGGTTTCCAACTTACACTGGGTGACAATCCAAGACTACAGCGCAATAAAGGATTCAACAGCACACTGGAGAACAGAGACGGCCTGTTCTTCCTACAGGCAGAAATCGCAGCGGTGCCAAAAGGAACAAAGCCACAGACACACAACACGCAGCAAGGACAGATCGGCGCGACAGCGCCGACTACAACACTTGCGCCACAAGGCAATGCGGACACAGGATATGCAAGAGACTACTGGCAGTTCAATGCAAAAGGAGAACTTGTCAGAGCACACAGGCAATGCAGGAAGACTACTGATGGAGGGAAGGCCCGCGCTGGAAGAGAGTACACATCGAGCCACGCGCAGCATTTTACACACCAGAGCAAACACATGCCGGGCCAGACATCAAGCGACTTACACCTTGGAGACAGACCAAGGTACAACCAGCAAGAGAGGAGGACAACATAAGGGCCTTGGACAGGCTGGACAAACTTCGAGGAACATCATGAGTTTCCTACACCACTCGGGTCAGATGATGAGGAACAGCAGCAAGGCACAAAAGCAAAAGTAGTACAAGTGCCCAAGCAACCAACCCCACAAGAGATCCTAGAGCACAACGTGACACTCCTTCCCTACAGGAGTTGGTGTCCAATTTGCGCACGAGCAAAGTGCATCACACAGCTCGACTTTGGCGCCACACAACTGACCAACAAGAGACTGCTCTTCGACTGTGCAATCACACAACTACAGCGCTTCCTCATTGAGTGTGGAAGAACATCTCGCGCCTTACTACAGTCGGACCAGGAAGAGTTCCTGACAGCATAGCACACAGTTCACAATCGCAAGGAGGGGTTGAGTGAGCGCACAGGACACTGCTTGCACGAGTCAGAACACTCAAGGCATAACTACAACAAGGGCACTTCAATTGAACATCCACTCATGTCTTGGACGGTTCGACACAGCGCATATATCATGAAAAGATAGGCAATCCACAGCAATGGTTCCAGACAGAACAGAGAGCAAAACACACCACTTTGCGAGTTTGGTGAGACAGTGCAGCACATGGTGCCTACAATCAAACTTCAAGACTCGAGCCAAGGTTCTTCAGCGGGATCTGACTTGGCAAGGATACAACCACAGGCTGCAACAGGGTGTCAGAGAAAGGGCAGTCAGAGAGCAACTCCTGGGCCGTGCAAACACAGGTCCAGGGAAGACACCGGCATCAGCACTGCCTACACCAAATCTCGCAACACCAGTGCAAACACCAGCAACAAGCAAAGCACCTACAAGCGCGGCAGCAAAAGGCAAGGGACAAAGCGCAGCGCAGCAGAGAGTGAACAGCAAGGAAAGCAGAAGAAGACAGCTGAGCCAACATCAGCAACCTCTACATCACCAACGCATCAATAGAGACCAGCAGCACCACCGCCTACATCCCCGACAGAGCAAGAGATGACGCAATGGCAGAAGGCAGCGCAGGCAAGCAACAATGCACCCAGCAGAAAGACAAGCGTTGGAGCGACCTACAGCAGCAGAACAACCAAAAATGCAATAAGAGAACCAGTGCCATCAAATTCACAACCAGAGATGGCAGACAAACGGAAACAGCACCCAACGAGGACACACCAGAGATTGAAAATCAAAGAATCCTACTAGCGCCGATCATACATGACACAGTAGGCTTGGACCCACAACTGTTGTCACAAGGCATGAAGAAAGAAGCGCAACAAATGAAAAACCAAGCAGTCTTTACAGAGACTGGTGGCAACGCACTGACACCAGAACAACAAGCAAACTTCATCGATCCAAGGTGGGTTCTCAAACGAGCACGGATTGTAGCGAAAGGCTACACAACCTGGTGCAGACCACGACTTACTCTTGCAAGCGCACCGTTGTTTTGCATACTGAGAGTACTTCTGACATTGGTGCACAACTGGTCGGTCTGCGCAGGAGATGTCAGTCTCCTACAACTCGGTAATGAGACCGCTGCAAGATTTCGAAAGATGTCTTGCTAAGACACACAGGCGGCCTCAGCGTAGGAACAACAGTACATTTCCTTGGCAGGAACATCGACATCGGTCTGAACAAAAACTACGTTGACATCATCCTGGAAGATCACGCATGACTACACGCAACCCAGCACCCACTTGACCACGACCAACACAAGCGACACACGGGCGGCTTGTTGGCAACATGCGCGCGCAACAGACCAGACATCAGCTATGTAGCAAAAGGACTAGTCACCACAAGCACCAACACTCTTCGACAAGAAGAAACTCATGCTCATGCTAAGGCACCTTAAGGGCACGAGGTGCATGAGACACAGCTTGCATTCGAAGATACAGACAAAGGGCAGGCGAATTTCACTCAACATCGACACATACACAGATGCCAACTGGGCATCGTGCGACAAGAAAGAGCGCAACAGGGTTTGTGAGACATTTCTTCGGAGCAGCAAGACTCTATGGAAGCAGAACACGGGCAACACTAGCACCTTCATGAGCAGAAGCAGAACTGTACGTGATTGTTACCGCAGCACAGGAGAGCCTCTACATCAGCAACTTCATCAAGGAAGCGTTTGAGGTACGTGCCAACATCAGAACACACACACACACCGACAGCAGTGCAGCCAAACCAACCACAATGAGATAACATTACTTGTCCCGGCATTTTGAGGAGCGACAGCCGCATCTCAGCGAAAAAGGCACGCTTTGCAGGAATTTCTATGTTTTGTTGTTTTTGGCGTGTTTTGGGCCCGCCGAGCTCGAGCGAGATCCAGCGGAGGTTGAGCGAGATCGAGCGGAGGTCGACCCAAGTCGCGCAGGCCGGTTTTGGCGCCACAGTTTTTTGGCGACTTTGCGTGAAATCCGGCCTGCCGTTTGCGTAAATGATGTGTTTCTGCTTTTTTCGAAAGAGCGCCCTTGGAAGTGACCGGGTGGAGTCTAACATGAGAGAAGGTACATCAAAGAAAGCGAAGCACATCATACAACAGCTTGTCAAAAGCAAAAACATTGCAATGCGCACAGTAAAGCCAGAGGACAACCCGGCTGACATACTGACAAAGTTTGTCGGCTGTAACGCACTCAACAAGCACTTGTACGTAGTTGGCCTGTGAGGCCAAGGCAACCAGTTTCACACAGTCCGCACAGCATGTATATGTTTTTCGGGCGGGCGCATAGCCATGGATCAACCCCCTGCTCTTACAACCCCTTTACATGTCGGATATCTTTCTAAATGACAGTTTGTACCTGTTTCAGACAATGCTTTGGTACATGCTGCAGCCATTTGCGCATTCTGTTCAGCACAGTTTGGATTACATCTCCAGGCAATGGCTCTTGCCCACATTGGGCAGCACATGCCTGCGGAGAAGACAAGCGTCTGGGATGAGACAGGTGGTGCAGCATAGAGCAGCTTGGGCTTCAACATCTCTCAGAATACACCATCGGATCAACAGCCGCTCACACTTGGTGAACAACATGCTCGCTCCAGCGACGAGCGCGACAACAGGTTCCACAGCGCATTGACGGTGGAGGGGCGCACATCGATGTTGTCCTCCACGGATGACATCATCCGGGCACATGGCTGGGCAAGAGAGCCGAACCTACACTACATGATCTTCAACACAAGCCTGCACGATGCCATTCTTACATTCACCTACCTTCTTTCAGGAGGGGTGATCAGGAGTGTTACGGTTTCGTTTGCGTTAAAACGTCAATCGCCTGGCGCACACAGGACACATCTGGACTGGAGGGTCAGTAATCAAGGCACTGCTAGCTACATGTTTGATGCGTGCTACAACTGCACAGGCTATTGATCACATGTCGATTGGGCGCTTGCAGTTTCTGAGCACTAACAGGTTCTTTTGCGACATTTGCAGACTATCGGGGGACGACAAGGCAAGGACTTTGGCACATGCCCTCTGAACAGTTTGCTAGGGCGCGAGAGCCACGACACATATGTGGTCATCAGGGTCATGCAGCCGCGCGCTGTCAAGAGGTGTCGCGCTGCATTCACCTGCGATGCGGTGGGAACATCTGTTTCCCCCTCCAACATGGAGGACACAGGCTAGGCGCAAGCCATATGTGCACACCGGAATTGGCGCAGCGGAATACAAATCGTTTGCGCAGCGAGGAACACAGTAGCGTAGACGATGATGTGTAAATCGGTTTCAATTTGTGCAAGTTAGGCGTGCTAAAGTACAACATGCCTTGACGACACCCGACTGCCAGCGCAAAGGGCGCAGCGTTGCCGGGTTGATTCACACACACACATGTTTGCGCATCAGGCACTCAGGTTTCAGAGTTGCTCATGAACAGTATGTGGCCGAACTTCAATCGGCGACAAAGTTCTTGACTACAACTACTCAAGCCAAGAAAAAGAACAAATCAAAAGGGAACTAAGCACCCAAGATGCAACGTTTGCTTTCCCTTCATTACTGAATTTGTTCTGACGCGTCTCTCCTTTTGCTCTGCAACTATTGTTACCACAGGCTAGGATGTCTCTTGCTGGATATGTGTTGCTGCACCCCCCCTTTCTCATCAAAAACAGAAAGCCCGAGGCTCGAGGAAAACCAAAAGCAATTTACAAACAACAAGCCAAACACTAGAACGCCACAACAACGAAAGACAAAAGCATGGCTGGCCTGGCCTTGGATTTTCGTTTTTTGGCGTTTGGTTTTCTTTGTCTTTGAGCTTTTGGAGCCAAAAAGGAACACAACATAGTTGTTTTTGTTGTGCCACTCATCAAAATAGAACAAGCAGTGCTTTATTTGTTACACCAAAAAAGCAAAAACAATAGCAACCCGAGGAAAGCCAACAAACACCAAAAGCTTGATAGAAAAAAACTATCAAACCAATCCTGGGACCACACCAGCCATTCTGTTTGTTGGTTTGCTCGAGTTTTTTGAGTTTTGTTAGGTTTTCCTTGTTTTCCTTGAGTTTTTGTTTTTTTGGTGTTGCTCAGCTTGTTTCAAGAGGAAAGGCCTTTGTAGAGACTCCAGCGATGTGCTGACTCATCGCACGCATTGTGCTCAAAGGCAAGACCACTCTCAGAAGGCTTGGCTGTCCTCATAAGGCTCCTTATGAAACTCCTCAGAAGGTTCCTTGTAAGGCTGTTTGTAAGACCCCGTGTGAAGCTCCGCATGCATGGCTCCTTAGTTTCTTATTGAAAGCGCTCCACGCAAGGCTCGCTCCTTACAAGGCTCAATTGTAAAGCTCCTTATCAAGCTCCTTGTAAAACTGCTTGTGGGACTAACTCCTTGTAGAGCTGCATGCAAAGCTCCGTTTGAAGCTCACTTGTTAAGCGGCTTCTAAGACTTCTAATAACCTTTGTAAAGCTTCGTGTAAAGCTCCTTACGCGATTCCTGTAAAAGTAAGATTTAAGGCTCCTTATAGGGCGCTTGAAAGGCTCCAAAGATGCGGCCACCCGCCCCGCCAAACAATATTTAAAAGCGTTAGAAAACCGTTTTTTGAAGCGCTGGACGCACAATGCTGACTACCAGAATCTGGTGACAGGTTTGGTTGCATTATTAGGAAGACGGTTTTAAAAGCAGATGCTTCGGTGACAGACGATTTAGTTGTAAAAGGGAACAGCGTCCCAAGAGTGAAAGCAAAAAATCCCGAGATGAGAAAAAGCAAAGACAAACAGAGTTCTTAGCAGGATGTTTGGTTCAGCCTCGTTTTTTGGGTTGTTTTGTTTTCCCTCGCTTTTGTTTTAGTTTCTTGGGGGTTTCTCGCTTTTTTGTGTTTCCTCACCAAAAGACCAACGAACCGTGCTTTTGTTATTAGATGATTACAAGAAAAAGTGTACATCACTATTTTGGTTCTTGTAGTTAGCTAATGAATAAAAACAAAAGAAGGGTTTTTGTGTTGGCCATTGGTTGCCTGGACACCCAAAAGCACAGGGCTTTTGGTTTCTTGTGAGAAAACAAAAAACTCGAAACACAAACAAAAACAGAGGCTGAGCCAAACATCCTAGAATTATGTTTTTCTTGGTTTTCTCGATTTTGATTTTCACCAGGCTGGTCCTTGCTTGGGGGGATTTAGGAAATGTGTTTGAGCAAGCAGACGCATCGTCGCCTTGGTGATGTCTGGCCAGATTGAGCTCTACATCTCCTCTTGCGTAGTTCTAAGCATGGCACCTGTGGCCAGCCACATTCTTTCCCGGGGCGCCAGGTTTCGAATTGCGCGGGCATGATTTTGCACAAAAGAGCTGGTTGCCGGGAGCACGGCTGCAGTGTTTCAGGTGTGAGACCTGAAGATACCCTAAACTCCTAAACTCGGCCCAACATCTGCGTGCCGCTTTTCACAGTCAGCTTTTTACCTCAGGCAGCTTCAGGTCACACACCTTTGTGGCGGGGCTTGACCCAGACCGCTCATCAAGTGATCTGTAAGGGCGGGCATGTTACACACGTAAACGTGTTGCAAGGTCCGGGCTTCCCATTAACCTTGACGTTTTCTTCTTGCGCACCACGTTGCAGCGCACCACCCCGGGCAACTTTAGCTTATAGGTCCTCGCGCCAGCGGAGTGGAGAACGATCTTACAATGCTTCAGGAACATGTTGGCCAATGGCTTCTCATCCCATTTGCGGATTGGCCCAGGGCCGGGCGCTTGCTTCTTCGTCATCGTGAGGTTCAGCTTGAAGATGCGAAGTGACCATGGCCGGCCCGACTCACGAGTGTGGCGAGGATGCTATCGTCCGTAAACTTGCCAAGGTCGACTCCATCCACCTCCACATCCTCTCAGTTTGCCCCCGGCAGACTTGCGGTTCATGTCAAGGATGAGATGTGTGGCCTGAACAGATAAACAGATAAACCTGCTGCCGCACAGAACAGTACAGCTGCTTGTTGGTCGAGGGGCGTGGAGGACTGACCAACAGGCAGGAAGAAGATGGGATAAGCATCATGCGCCTGGAGGAGCTAGGCCCGACACCTTCTTGTTTTTCTCGTATTTCTGCTTTTTCCAAGACTTCGGCAGCACATTGTGGGCATCTCTCACGTAGTTTGACAAGTTTTTGTTCTTCTGGAGACATTCGATGAACCGCAACCCCTTCAATGGAGGAGCGGCCCCAGCGGACTCGGTGTCCTTTACGCTTTGTGGCAAGGTTCCGCGCCTCACGTACGGCGCAGGCGCGTACTTCTTTGCGGCGGGTCGCCACTGAACTCGTCGCTCTTTGCGGCTAGGAAGATTGGCTTCGTCACTGTCATGGCTTGCCACAGATGGCGTCGTTGCGCAGCCCGCGACATTTGGCCCCTTACCATTACCTGATTCCATGGAGAGCCTGGAGCTGGGAAAACTCCAGTGGCCAGGATGCTCCAGACACTTCTTCAAGGGCCAGTGCGGATCATTGGTGCGACCTGATACCTTTGATGATGGGTCCCTCGCTGAGCAGAATTGTAAAAAGGTCAAAAGTTTCACGGATGTGGGAAATGTCGAACCCATGTCAAAGAAACGACGGGGCGCAGCGCCATGGGTCAAGGAACAAGCTCGCATTTTTCCTGCGTGAACCGAGTTTGGTGTGAGACAAAAGCAAGAGGACATGCCCATTGTCACCTAGGAAGGATGCTAGGGGGCGCCCTTTCGCCCGGCACGCGAACTCATCCGGCGAATTGTCCGTCCGCGAATTTGTCTGGCGCGCACCCTTTCGTCGATGCGAATGCACCCGCGATGTGCTCTGCAGCGTCAGTGAGGGCTCGCCGATCGAAATCGCAGCTGCCGCTTCCTCGGCGGGTAACGGAGCGGCGCCAGCGCCAGAAGTGTGAACGACCCTGACGGTGATGTTCAAGAGGAGGTTTCCAAGTCAAAGCGGATCTGAGGGGGTTGGAAAAGACGACGGGCGATTGTGCTATCCCGGAGGCGGCGACCCGCGAGGACTCAAGCCAGGAGATGAATGACATGGATGTGGCGAACGAGCGAAGGCTTTTCAGACTCAGAGCCCAGATATGATACGGTTGCATGCCCACATACGGCGTGCGATGGCGCTTTCAAGCAAACGTGTGCAATCCTTTCAGTGTCCATCACGGGCAAGCATATGCGCCTTGTGAGAGCAGTGTTTCTTCGCAGACTTGATTGCATTGTAGACACGCCCGTTGTAGTCTCATGTAGTCTCCACGCGTGTGCCCGTTGAAGGTGAGCGGCCCTTGTCGCCCGAAGGTCGCTTGCAGACTGCACCCAAATCCTTAGCTTCCTTCCAACCGACGCTGGGGGGCAGGGGTGCCCCTCCAGGCCAAGCCGGGCCAGAAGTCACGCCTGAGTAAGCCAGAGCCGAAGCATGTCAAACGATGGAGCCAACCAAGTCTACGCTGAAGAAGGTTGGCAGGCAGGTTCCGTGCGCGCAAAAGCAGTGCACTCCTCAAAGAGATGCCGAAGAGAAACCAAGCTGCACAGAGTGAGCAAGCCGCCGTGCGTGAGGCAGGCGAGGACTCGCGCAGCCAGAGATCCGAACAAGATGGCCCGCGACTCCCACTCACCTCAAGTTGTGAGCGTGTGGCTTCCAAGTCCGAAGTCTAAAGCCACCCAAGGGCCTGATCCTCAGTAGCGCGCACGCCACTGATGCCTCTGGGCATGCAGCGCACGCTTTTGTTTGAAGTTCCTGAAGCTGACGCCCCTTTGGACATTTGGGTGGCTTCAAGCCACGGATGCGTTTCAGTCCATCCCTGCTTCTTAAGCAGTCGGCGGAAAGGCCGACTGAGGTGGCAGCCTTGTTAGCCCAATCCATCGGCGAGCCCCCAGCTAAGTGCCTGAGCCTGCGACGAGCAACCCGCCTGAGTCTTTGATTCACTTTCACGCAACCCCATTTTGTGGGGTTGTACCAATACTTTCCACCCCTTGCCAAGACGCACACCGCCGCGACCTGTCATCCATGTAGGTCCTAGTTAATGACCTTCCCACATGACCCAGGCGAGCTTCCGTCAACCGGAAACCCGCCGCAGCCCACGCAAAGAAAGGGCTCCTCAACCAGGGCAAGGAGGTCTGGATCGTGATCCATTGGAGCTGCCGATTCTTGACGTTCTCGCAAGGCGCGTGCTCCTCGATGAAACTGAAGCCGAAGTTCCACTCCTCCTCCGTTTTGTCGGGCTCCGGCTTCCCTTCTTCTTTCCCCAGACGCTGGCCCCATGAGCTTGGCGGACTTGGGCATCGCAAAGCGCATGGTGGAGATTATGGATGTTCCGCAGGGCAACTCAAAGAAGCCCGGCACGCCAACCTGCCAAGCCCGTACGTCCTGAAGCAACAACCTCAGCAGCCCTACACGCTGGACATTGCCGTCTTGAAGCAACTCAGAACTTCTGCATCTGCAAATCGCCAACTTCTCTGTGAAGACAAAGATCCCCCATATCCTCTCCATGCCTATGCCAAGCCGAATCTGGAAGAACAAAGTGTTTGCGCTACAAATTCGAGAACCTAGGGCGCCTTCCAGCGCCACCAGCATGCGCTAAGGTCACTAGGGCGCGAGCTTCTGAATCGTATCCTTGAGCTCCAGACGCCACGCCTGCCCTGAGCGCCATGTTGCCCGCTGGGCAAGATGAGGAAGAGACTAAGAGTATGAGCTGCGCGGCCGCGGAGATGCGCAGAGGTTGCTTGGCACAGAACATGTTGAGTTTCTTTTCTAGATGAGCTGTGTCTTCTTTATGCGCCATGGCTCGGCCACTCTGGTGGTACCTATGTGAGTTGTTTGGCCCATGTTCTTAGCTTTAGGCCATAGCCTGCGCAACCTCCAGCAGGGATGTCTAGCCACCCAACATACGACCGGGCAATCGCTCACCTTGCCCCCGCTTGCAACGGCGGCAAGGTTGTTTGTTGCCATTGCTTCTTTCTGTGAAGCTGCATTCTTTGTTTCAGGGGTGACGAAACCGGCCAATCGCCAAGGACACACTCAGATGCGTCCGTCTTAAAGCAAGGAGCCAACAAACCTTGGAGGTCCGACCCCGGAGGTTGATTGTAGTCCTCTTTCCAAGATTCCTCAGGGTTGTTGCCATTGTTCTACAAACATGTAACATGGTTCTTGTCCATCTGGTGAAAGCGTGGTTTATGCGCGTTTGTGTTCTGAATCAACGCACTCCCATTTTTTGAAAAGAAGGGCTTTGGTATGTTTCGGGTAGGCAACCGTTTTGCCCATTTTCGGAAAGATTGATGTAAAGAAAGTAGGGAGTAGCCAAGAATGCTTAAGGCTTTGCAACTGGAAGGTAGGGGCACACCCGACGGTTCCAAATGTTGATGCCTTTCTGGACACTTTCGTGACTTTCTGGGACAACCGAAAACCTTTCCCAAACCCAATTGGGTTTCCTTAGCTCAACCGCTCCGCACACCGAGCCGAGCAACCGAGCAATGCGTCAGGCCTTTTTCGGCCGCTTCCTGGCTGCAAATGGGGCACGTTTAGGAGTGGAGCGGGATGAAGTCGAACAGAAGACGGGACACAATGTAAGCTATGCTTATTTTTCCTATATGTACGCACGTTTATGGCACACGCATGGTATATTATATATGTTAATATGTATTATGCGTGTGTATATGTAGTGTGTCTTATGTAGTGTGAAAGCAACGCGCGCATACAGGCACATATGTATAGCACAACTGCAGTATACATGCACGGTTTTTCGCCCATGTGACTCTGGGTCTTTTGATTTCTCATGCCCGGATTCGGATTGACCTTCTTGCCATTTTTCGGCGGGCGCAAAGCGATTGCAGATGCACGTGCCATATTGGTGTCAAGGGCAGGGGCACACCGGCTGCCGAGACCGATGCGGTTCTTCAGTGGGTTTCGGATTTGATAGCAATATTTTCTGTCTATTTCTAAGGGCAATTTTTGGGCATGTCTGAACGACAATAGTTAACGGGGGTTGGTTTCCGTATGCTTTCCTGATGGTTTCAACCTGGATTCCTGATGGTTGATATGCCAAGCCAAGCCAAGCCAAGATCCATTTGGGCCAAGAAACTCAGTTGTCGGAGGCTCACAAAAACAGGTCACTTTTTGGGAACAAGCTTGCCATCCGTGCCCCACGTGCCAGCCGCGCCTAGACAAGCTCAGTGTCTGTTTCAGCGAGTCACCGGCGACCCAGAACCGCAACCACTGCCCCTGCCAAGACATAAATCGAGCCGAATCCAACATCGGCAAAACACCATTGGCGTCAGCAAAAAACACCACAAAAGTCATGCCGCCCAAGCAGGCCTGACAATGCTGGGAATGCAGACTGTAGACAAAACAAGCTGTTAAGTTTCGGAAACCAAAAACACTGGACATTTACAGGGTTTTCGACACCCGGCAAATTTTCAATACATTGGTCTCCCCAAAAGCCTTCGGCTTTCAAGGAGAATTCCAAAGGAAGAGCAAGTTGCAGATTGCCATCTACACTCGACGGGCGTCGGCGGCTTTAACACCCAGACAAAGGTCGCCGCTAGGCGTGTGGAAATCGCCTGAATACACAATGGTTGGTTAGGCTGGGCGTGTGATTTCTCCATAGCATGCGGACAAACGCAGGCTTGGCTTCCATTTGATGACATGTTCCTCATCAGTAGGTGTGTGCCAACGGATTCTCCACGTTTCCCCTTTTGCTGGTTTTAAGCATCACCTTTACGAGAGGGAAAGTGTTTTTTCTTTTGGTGGGATGACGTTTAGAGGTTGAAGCATACGGATGCCTGGGCTTGATAATGTATTTGGGTGGGTCTCTTAAAGATTGCACCATGTGTTGTGTTTCCTTGCCCTTTTGGGTTTTGGAGGCTGTCCCGTTTTGGCCAACGGTTTCGGCGGTTTTCGATAATGGAGGCCTTCCTGTTTGGTTTCAATGCTGCATGGTTTCTCTTCACCATCGGATTCCATGAGGGTCCTAATCTGTGAGCACTCGAACTTAAATGTTTTGGCACAGCGCTTGACTTGAGGCGCCGCCGGCAAGTGTGAAGGCGCAGGGGTGGTTCAGCTTGCCGTTTCCGCCGCCTTGAAGTGTGTCCCAAGCCGAAGGAAACCCGGAAAAAAACAGCAACATGGAAGCACACACACACACCCACACACACCCGGAAGAGCATTTGTTTCTGGCGAACCCAATGCGACTGTCTTTTCACTCGTTTCTCCCCAAAGCCGGACGCTCCTCAGACTTGGGGCTTAGATTTGCTTGGATCAAGGAAACGACAGTCGGTGGTGGGGGGGGGGGAGTGAAAATTAGTTTTTGTTCTTCTTTGAACACTGCCGAGAGCAGGCCAGCCATTGTCAGATGTTTTGCAAGGAAACTGCAACGGGGGGCAAACACTGCAGTGCTTGATTCAATCGGAGGTTGTCAACACAGCCCCTTCGGGAACCTTTGTATGGTTTTAGACGCCCTTTTCAGGCGGTCCATCATTTTTTGGTTGACAGCTTTTGGAAAGATTATCATCAAACTTCCCTTTGGCACAGGAAATCGTGACCTCACAATTCGCAAACCTTGGGATGAAATTTGTTTAGGGAATGGCACGGTAAGCGGTGTGGAGCCCAATCTGCAGTGAGTGGGCACGGGCGGTCTGCTCGGGGCTTATGCGTTCGCATTCCAAGGCTCCAAGTTAAAGTTTTGGGCCCCCCAATGATGCCCCTTGCGACCCATTCCTTGGCCTCAGGAAGGTGTGTAGCACTTGTCTCTTTTGGCCAAAAACGGTCCCACTAAAACGATCAATCCAAGAAAGGATTTCCTCCTTCGTCATTGGGAATTCTGGTGCCTGTGTAGCTACGCTTGTAACAGCTTATGAGCGCTGCTCATTTAGTGCACTGGCAAGCCTGAGGTTAAACACCCCTTGATTTGCGAGAGAGACACATTCCGCCGAAGCGGAAACCTACCTTTGCAGCATTCCTGTTGGTAAGCTTCCCTTTGCCATGGCACCTTTATGCCATAGCACCTTTATTCCCTGGCAAATGTCTGAGGTGTGTAAGAACGGTCCCGAACTAGTCTCCTGAATTGGTCTTGGCTGGGCTGGCTTTGAAGGGGACCCAGGAACATCTTGAGACATACTAGGCTCCATTTTCAGCTGCTCCCGAACCTCTGGGATGCCAGTGTCTTTCTTGAGCTCCTGCCACCGTTGCCCCCTTTTTGTCCTTCACTTTTGAGGAGTTCCCAGCCCCTCTTGCAGGCTTTGCCTTTTTACCTGGCTAGGCCCATTTCCAGAAACAAGGCTGGACCTTTGAACGAAGCATTGATTAGAGAAGGCGCCCCGATTCCAAACAAAGACTAATTCTATGGCGGGCTCACATGAATGCCATTTACTTGGAGCACCCTTGTGTGCGGTGGTATGGAGTAGAGGCCAAGCCGGACCAACAAAGTTGGGGTCGATCAATTCCCCCCAGGTGCCACTGGGACCGCTCAAGCCTTCCCGTAGAAACTTCAAAATCGTCCGGTGAAGTACTGTGAAGCTTGCAGATATTTTATCCGCCCCTCTCCGGCTTCTTCCCACTTTCGCGGAGGCAGAGGCCAGCCCAGAGCCCAAGGCGACTGGGGGTGGGGCTTTTTCTACCCACCTCTGGGGGGTGAGCCATTCATGACGATTCCCTTATCTTTGCTTCAGATTTCAGCGCGGAATTGGTCACAACCAGGGTTGTGTCGCAGTTTGAAGGCAAACCACTGTTTTTTGCAATAGCGTGGGGCCAATTGTTTGTGCTTTTGTTTTGGGTTTTGGAGTTTTCTGCAAAGTGCACCACCACAATGCGTCGTTCACCGCTACATATGACCCATCTCACACTTTTTGTCCTCACTCCAGTTGAGTAATCGCACCCAAAGAGGCACCCCGAATGCATGCATGGTGCGAGGCCTCTTGCACGCATGAAGTGAACGCCGATGGCGCTGTCCATTTGGCTCAAGATTGAAACAAGACCTGAGCGCTATCTGGTTCGCTTGGTTTCTTTCCCTGTTGTCCCCCCGCTGGTACCGAGCCTTTTCTGCTCGCAGTCAGTTCTTCATTGATACAAGGTCTTCAGCTCCCTCAACCGGTGGGCTTGGAGGACTTTCGGCATCGAGGTTGAACGCAGCCCGAGGGAAGAAGCAACAGACGAAAACCCGGAGGTTGCTGCATTGCTTTTTGCTTGGAGAGACGACTTCACGGGAGACTGCTAGAGGCGTCTCCGCGACGTCTACCCCGACCTCTACGAAGCTGCAAGAGCCTAGGGCCGACACCAGCAGCGCTCGCTGAGCGCCAGGGCGCAGCTGCAGCTCTCAAGCGCCACACTGTCAAGGGAAGGCTGCAGTTGCTGAGCTTCACCAGCTCCGCCGGCGAGCGCCTTCAAAGACCTTGCCCTGTCCCCCAGCGACACACAACCAGGGCAGAAGGGATGTTTGGGGCCGGTCCGCATCAAGGTGCCCCAGAAGCGTCGAGGCGGCAGCCTAAAGGCGACAGCAATCGGGCTGCTGCTAAGAGCGCAGCGAGATCGAGAGCGAGGAGTCGTCGGTCTCAGTCTCGACCTGCGCGGGCTTCGTTAAGTGGTCGGCCGCTGATACACTTGGCCGCAGGGAACAGCGCGTAACCAGTAGCGTGTCGATTGCGCCGGAGTCTGGGTCCTTCATTATCGGCGCGAAGGATTTTTTGTAAGAAAAAAAGGGCGAAGGATTTTTTGTGCGCCGGACGACCCGTGCCTCCTCTTCACATCGACCATGGCTGCTTCCGCATCTGGTGGGCCGGCGCATCTGGCGAGCACGAGCCGGCAACGGAGTCTGGGAGCATGCAGCAGCCAAAAAGGCCCGGCAAAGGTTAGGAGAGGTGTTGCCCAGCAACAAGAGCAGACCTTTAGTCAACAGGCCGCCCAGTTGGTGGATCAAGCTCAGCAAGCAGCAACGCTCGCTGAACAGCAACCGCTCGCTGAACAAGCTGCTCAACACACTCAGTAGAAAGCTGTAGGCCGTGCCATGCAAAACTTTGATCGACAGGAAGCCGTTGGCCATGTCAGTCAGGCACGGCAGGAAGCCGTGAGCCGTGTTGAGGCAGATTTCGCATCGCTTTCTCCGGCGAAGTCGGCATCAGCCTGCAGAGCGGGATAAAGGTCATTGATGACGCCAACCAATCGATAATGCGTGATCGAGCGCATCAAAAAAAGCAGCCTAGCTATACTTGCCTATCATGATTACGGGACCAATTCTGCACTGCGGTATCTACAAGGCCAAGCCGCTTTATAATGCCAAGACGCGCGGGCTGTCCGAGTCAAAGGACCTTCGTGATCAACTTGCACGTTCGGGGCAAGCTCACCAGCTGACTTCTCGCCTTGAGGAGGAAGCGATCCGCCAAGGCAAATTGATCGAACAAAGCAGTTCCACAGTTTGCTGGGCGCAACAGGTCATGGCAAGAGCAACGACGCCTTTCAACGCGCTTATACAGCTGCGTTCAGATCAGGTGCCTGGGATTCTGCAGGAGCATTGGTAAGACATGGTTGCATCCTTGGGGCCCGCAAGGGTGAGATCCTCGCCGTACGTTGACAACATCAGGCCCTTTTCCTTGAAGTAAAAAGTTCCCTTGGAATTCCGCGACCTCTTCACCGCCCCCATCTGCTTAAGCAGCTTCTTCAAGCAAGCCTCCCAAGGCCACCTGCGTCCGAATGGCCACATAAAGCTCGGATCAGCAACACGACCGGCTTTACAAACTTGGACCCTTCGCCTCAATTCTGGAGGGAGTCCAATCCACATCTGGAACTGTGAGCTCAGCCAGGCTCGGCCTGAACACAAGCCTTACGCCCAAGGGTGCGCCCGTATTTAAACCTTGCGCCGATGCAGGGTCGGCCCTGACTGTTGGTGCCAGGATTGCGCCCTAAACTGCCAGATGCGTTTCGAGCTGCATCCTTCGGGGGACACTCCTCAGGTGAGGTATTGTACTGGGATAGGGTCGTACTTATAACTTGAGTTGTAAGTTACTACAAGTGGACTTATAACGTGGGACAAGTGGACTTATAAGTTTGCTAAGTCCGAGTCCTAGTTATAAGTTACTTGTCTAGGGTTAACTTAGATAGGCCCACTTATAAGTTCGAGCTAAGTTCCGGGTGCCGGGACTTAGAAAGAACTTTTCTTCTTACTGAAACTTAGTTTTTTGCACCGTTTGCGGAGCAATCCCCAAAACGAGTTTGCCTCGCTGAGTCTTGACGCGCGTCCTCATGCAAAAAAAGCACGCGCGCTTTACTCCTGACGTGTCGCAAAGCACATCGGTGAACGCGAGTCCAAACCTTACACCGGGCGATGCGTGCGTAAATTTTTTCGAATACGACAGGTCGGCATATGGCAGCGGCTGGTCGGCTCAGACTGCACTCGCGGCTGGCCCGCGCAGACTGGTGCGCTCAGACTGCGCTCGCGGCTGGCCCGCGCAGACACCCAGCGGCTGGTCCGCTCAGACTGCACTCGCGGCTGGCCCGCGCAGACGCTCTGCACTCGCGGCTAGCCCGCAGACTCACTTCGCGGCGGGCCCGGTCATATAGCGGCGGGCCCGCTCAGATTGCACTTGCGGCTGGCCCGCGAAGATCCACAGCGGCGGGTCCGCTCGAACTGCAGTCAGACTCCAGATACAGACTCCAGACTCCACACTCCAGACTCCAGACTGCAGACTCCAGACTCCAAACTGCAGACTCCAGACTGCAGACTGCCAACTCCAGACTCCAGACTGCAGAGTCCAGACTGCAGACTGCAGACTGCAGACTCCAGACTGCAAGCTCCAGACTCCAGACTGCAGACTCCAGACTGCAGACTCCAGACTGCCAACTCCAGACTGCACACGGCAGACTGCAGACTCCAGACTGCAGACTGCCAACTCCGGAATCCAGACAGCAGAGCCCAGACTGCAGACTGCGGACTTCAGACTGCAGACTCCAGACTCACACTCCAGACTGCAAACTCCAGACTCCGACTGCAGACTCCAGACTGCCAACTCCAGAATCCAGACTGCAGACTTGAGATTCCAGATTCCAGACTCCAGACTCCACAATGACTCTGACTCCAGGATCCTGATCATTTTGTGGTGGAATTCGGCCACAGGGCCAAGTTAAGTTATGTTAAGTCGTGGTGACGCAACTGGGCCTCACGGGGAAAGTTTGGCAGTTAAGTTGATTGAGTTACAATAGGGGCCCCACGGATCCACACGACCCGCCCAGGTTAAGTTAAGTTAAGTTTTGTTAAGTTCGAAAAAACTGCACCGGCCTTTCCGGGCTTTGGGGCGGGGCTGTCTGGATGCTGGATTCTGGGGTCTGGACTGTGAATTCTGGAGTCAGGAGTCTGGATTCTGGAGTCAGGAGTCTGCAGTCTGGAGTCTGCAGTCTGGAGTCTGCAGTCTGGAGTCTGGAGTGTGCTGTCTGGAGTCTGCAGTATGGAGTCTGCAGTGTGCCTGTGGAGTTTGCGTTCTGGAGCCTGGAGTCTGCAGTCTGGAGTCTGCAGTCTTGATTCTGGAGTTGGCAGTCTGCAGTCTGGAGTCTGGAGTCTGCAGTCTGGAGTCTGGAGTTTGCAGTCTGGAGTGCAGTCTGGAGTCTGGAGTCTGCAGTCTGGAGTCTGCAGTTTAGTTTGGAGTCTGGAGTTTGCATTCTGGAGCCTGGAGTCTGCAGTCTGCAGTCTGCAGTCTGCAGTCTGGAGTCTGGAGTTTGCAGTCTGAAGTCTGTAGTCTGGAGTCTGCAGTCTGGAGTCTGGAGTTCGCAGTCCGGAGTCTGCAGTCTGGAGTCTGCAGTCTGGAGTCTGCAGTCTGGAGTCTGCAGCCTGGAGTCTGCAGTCTGCAGTCTGGAGTCTGCAGTCTGGAGTCTGGAGTTTGCAGTCTGGAGTCTGCAGTTTGGAGTCTGCAGTCTGGAGTCTGCAGTCTGGAGTCTGCAGTCTGGAGTGTGGAGTTTGCAGTCAGCAGTCTGGATTCTGGAGCCTTGATTGAGTCTTGCAGCCTTTCATCCGCGCACTCACAATCTAAACATGCAAAAAATCGCAAAGTGCCATCAGACCACCGCTTCAAGTGCCATCTCGAAATAAAAATCAACGCCGAAAAATTCCTTGGCGGACCAGCCGCCAGCGGACAACCGCTTCAAGCGCCATCTCGAAATAAAAATGAACGTGGCAAAAATAGCTTGGCGGACCGGCCGCCAGCGGAACCACCGCTACAATGATATATCATCAAACGAGAAAAGCAAAACGGGCGGACCGGCCGCCGGCGGAGAAACCGCCCCGTGCGACTATATTAAGGCGGACCGGCCGCCAGCGGAGACACCGCTATAGAAACGATCATCGCGCAACAAAATTCAACCGAGTCAATCAGTGCAAAAAATGCTCCGGCTCCATCGAGCCAAGCGTGCGAAGCAGCGCGAACAAACAGCGTAAACTGCATGCGCGCGCGCCTGCCCTGCTGCGTTGAGTCACACGAAAATGTGTGCTTTCCAGCGCGTAATGCTTCATCACTGCCATGCTTCAAAACGCATGTGTTTGCCAACTCAATGAACTTAGAATGAACTTAGCGGACTTAGAAAAACCTCTTTTCTAAGTTCAAGATAAGTTACTTATAAGTCCAAGCTAAGTGCTAAGTCACTTATAACTCCAGCGTAAGTACGACCCTATCCCAGTAAGGCTCTCGCTTTGGGGAACCTTGTATTTCAACCGCACTTGCCCGGCATCCGTCGGGTTTTGACTTGATGCTGCAGCGCCCTCAGCAGGGGGCGCTGGAACCTGGCGCGCCAAGGATGAAACAACCTTCTCAAGGTCTGCAAGGCGTTGAGCCATCAAAGAGTGTAAGCTTACCTTGCTGGAGGACGGTTTGCTGCATCTCTGTCATAGCCTCTTGTTGCAACCTTAACACTTCAGCTTGATCCTACGCCCTTTCCTTGCCTAGCACGCTCTGGCTTCTTGGAACAAAAGGCGCGGGTTGTATCACTTGTACACTCTTTGTGCCTCGAGGGCCTCCCCTCTCTGAGTCTTTGGGAACCCTTGCTTGATCGCCCTGCAGAACTGGTGTTGCGCGAAGATAGTCAAGCCACTATACTTGCTGCAAAGAAAGGCTACTCTCCACACGCACAAGGTGAACCTTGCCGCACCCTTGGAGCAGTTTGAGCCCGGCACCGGTGCAGCGATCAAGCGCGTATGTGCAAGCAGCCGGCATCTTCACAAAAGCACTGCGCTCGCACAAATTTGTCCGAAAAGTTGGAGAACGGGCATGACAAGACAATGAAGTATGTGCAGCATCTTCATTAAGCTCCCAACGACGGTCTAGTAAAAGACCGAAAAGCACACGCACGGGGAGGGGGTAGTTACTTGGATGGGCGGCCTACTTGCTATGTAATTCGCGAGCTTAGGCGATTTGATAATCCACTTGCAAGTTGCCTAACTTGAGTTAGTAAGTTCGCTAAGTTAAGTTTGACTTGGCGGACTTACAACGTCCGCTTGGCGAGTTAGAGGGGGCTTAGCTAAGTAGATGCTGAATAGTTCTAAGTAGCTAGATAAGTCCTCTAACTCGCTAAGTGGACTTAGCCAGGTTGTAAGTCCGCTAAGTCAGACTTAGCGGACACACTAACTCAAGTGAGGCAACTTGCAAGTGCTTAGCAAGTCGCTTAAGTCTGCCAACTACATAGCAAGTAGGCTGCCCATCCAAGTAAATATCCACGACCCCTGGGCCCTCGGAGGCGCGCCAAACGCATGCGTGGTCACGCATGAAGTGAACGCTGATGGCAATGTCTATTTGGCTCAAGACTGAATTGCCCATGTTCAAGAGGGTTTGAGCGCGCTTACCGGTGCGCGGTGAGTAAGGGTCCCGGTTTCTGGCCCGCAAGGTTTCTTACCCCGTTGAGAAATCGTAGTCCTTTCGACCGGGTTTTTTGCACGGACCACCCGTGCTGTTTGCTTTTGCCCCCGCAGAAGCAACGACAAGATCCTGGCGGAGATGCGCAGCCCTCATGTAGGAATGAGTTGATGTTTAAACACGCTGTTTTATTGTCGGCTGGTCATCTTCAGCCGTTCTGGATAGACAAGCTCGTTGCCCCCTGCTGCTTTTCTCTAGCCCGGTTCAGCGCGTTTGTTTACCCAATTAGAGAAAGGATAGCTGAGAGGGGGGTCAGCCTGGGTGCATTGACTTTGGGTTGTCATTGCCGTTCCCTGGGGATTTGCAAGACAGTCGTGATAATGGCTCCTTTCACGACAGGGATCCTTGACTGTCTTCATAGCCCGTTGGTTTTTTGGTTTTATGGTGTTTCACCCAAACGGTATATACTCCGTGTAATTTTGCATTGCGATTTTGTGCGAACCTGGACCTGGACTCTGCAACATGCAAGTTTGTTTGAGATGGGATATAGAACGCCGACTTCGTTGTGGCTTCTTGTCCGGCGATGAGTTTCCTCGAGCTGCTGTGCGCTGGTGCGATTGCCACCAGGCCAGTGCCAGCCCAAGTGCCGGTTGCAACCTCGGCTCTGGCAAATGATTGCCGTCAACGTGACCGCTGCTGTGTTCTCCTCCAAAATTGTTTGTGTGCTAGGGTTGGTGAATCTGAGGCTCTGATTTTCTGCGCGCCCTCGTGTTGGGTCCAAGCTTTTGGTCAAAGTCACGGGGCAATGTCAACCAGTTTTTCGAGGGCGATGACGTTGTGACCTGAAGCCCTGAATGGTAACGACAGCGTGGGTTTGCGACCGGCGCCTTGAAAGGTTTTTTTGATTACCGAGCAGCAAACTACAACTTCGTCTCAGAAACTACGGCTCATAAACGAAGCACTTCAAAAACATCCGTTCGGAAGTTTTGAAGCCCTTTAGCAACCAACAAGCAGGGAACCAACACTGTCTATGACGTATACGGGGGGGACTGTGACATTTCTTTGAGGTCGAATGATGTACCCGGCCCGAACATTTGTGCTTTTCTGCACCGGTACTGCCACTTGTTTGGCGCATGCTGGTGCGGGGTGGGTCAGGTGGTGGGCAGCGGGCGAGGAGTGAGGTGGTGAGGTTGGCGGGGATGTTCGCGTCACTTGGCGCAATGTCAGTTTAGCCTTTAGCCGTCAAACAAGTAACATCAGGTACTGCGTCGCTAGAGGCTGGCATGTTTTGTTGGTTTGTGGAGCAAGGCTCGGCCCATCTTGGTTGCCGAAGCATGGTTTCCGACTCGTAGTTTGTTGTTGTTTCTGAAGAACAGTTTCTGCGGCGCACTTTCCGGTTGCGCATTTTCCGCGGCACTCTTAATGGAGATCCATCTCTTATTCCAGACTCACGAGATCACCGATCCGTGGGCCCATGAGGAAGGTCGCTGGAAATTCCTGCTTTCCGCTTTTTGGTGGGTTATACGGGTATGGTTTTAGGGGAGTATCCTCGCAATACGTAAACGCTAGAAATGATGCCCTCCGGACCCCAAATAGTTGGCGCAGACCTGAAATTACAGCTGGTCTGCTTGCTGCATGCGTATGAATGTGCTTGAGTAGCGCAATAGCGTCGCTGCACGTACCAAGTTGCCTATGCTGATGTATGCGGCAGGCCTTGCACATGTGCAAGATGTTGCAGCTGTTCAAGGAAAGCGGGTTCCTTACGTGACATGTGTCATCTTTCAATGTTGAACATTGAGTCCACCACAGCATTCCAGTCTATCCATTTTCCTGCATAGCAGGTACCATCTGAAAGCTACAAAGGCCTGGTTACTGGGGTACGCATTGCACGATTGAACACTCAACATCTGCACTTTCGTTAGCCCAAGGGTGATCAAGCCTTCGGCAACGTGAAAGGTTGATTTAACCCGGTCTGAACCAGCCACTTACTGCTTCGCTGTGCGTGTGTGTGTGTGCGCGTGCGTGCGTGCGTGCGTGCGTCCGTGCGTGTGTCTGTGTGCGTGCGTGTGTGTGGGTGCGTGTGTGCGTGCGTGTGGGTGCGTGCGTGTGTGCGTGTGTGCGTGCGTGCGTGCGTGGGTGCGTGGGTGCGTGGGTTCATTGGTGCGTGCGCGGTGATGGTCTGGAGTTCCATGTCCGGCTGTGCAATTCACAAAGAGGTGAAAATGGCTGCAGAACGAACCAAAACATT
>CAUJNA010002390.1:0-35379 GCA_963377175.1 Effrenium voratum | reverse complement strand
AGAAGTAGAGCTAAAGTAGAGCTTAGAGCTCAAGTGGAGCTAAAGTAGAGCTAAAGTAGAGCTAAATTAGAGCTTAGAGCTAAAAGTAGAGGTAAAGTAGAGCTTAGAGTTAAAGTAGAGCTTAGAGCTAAAGTAGAGCTAAAGTAGAGCTAAAGTAGAGCTAAAGTAGAGCTAAAATAAAGCTAAAGTAGAGCTTAGAGCTAAAGTAGAGCTTAGAGGTAAAGTAAAGCTTAGAGCTAAGCTAAAAGTAGAGCTTAGAGGTAAAGTAGATCTTAGCTAAGCTAAATTAGTGCTAAAGTAAACTTAGAGCTAAAGTAGAGCTTAGAGCTAAGCTGAAGTAGACCTAAAGTGGAGCTTAGAGCTGAAGTATAGCTTAGAGCCAAGCTAAAGTATAGCTAAAGTAGAGCTAAAGAGAGCTAAGAGCTAAAAGTAGAGCTAAGAGCTGAGTAGAGCTAAGAGCTAAAGTAGAGCTAAGAGCTAAGAGCTAAAGTAGAGCTTACAGCTAAGCTAAAGTAGAGCTAAAGTAGAGCTTAGAGCTAAGCAAAAGTAGAGCTAAAGTAGAGCTAAAGTAGAGCTTAGAAGTAGAGCTCAGAAGTAGAGCTAAAGAAGAGCTTAGAAGTAGAGCTAAAGTAGAGCTAAAGTAGACCTTAGAGCTAAGCTAAAGTAGAGCTAAAGTAGAGCCACAGTAGAGTTCACGTAGAGCTAAAGTAGAGCTAAAGTAGAGCTTAGAGCTAAAGAAAAGCTACAGTAGAGCTAGAGCTAAAGTAGAGCTACAGTAGAGCTAAAGTAGAGCTAAAGTAATGCAAAGCTAAAGTAGAGCTTGGAGCCAAAGTAGAGCTACAGTAGAGCTAAAGTAGAGCAGAGCTAAAGTAGCTCTTAGAGCTAAAGTAGAGCTTAGAGTTAAAGTAGAGCTAAAAGTAGAGCTAAAGTAGAGCTAAAAGCTAAAGTAGAGCTAAAGTAGAGCTTAGAGCTAAAGTAGAGCTAAAGTAGAGCTAAAGTAGAGCTAAGAGGTAAAGTGGAGCTAAAGTAGAGCTAAAGTAGAGCTAAAGTAAAGCTAAAGTAGAGCTAAAGTAGAGCTAAGAGCTAAAGTAGAGCTAAAGTAAAGCTAAAGTAGAGCTTAAAGCTAAAGTAGAGCTAAAGTAAAGCAAAGAGCTAAAGTAGAGCTTCAGTAGAGCTAAAGTAGAGCTAAAGTAGAGCAAAGCTAAAGTAGAGCTTGGAGCTAAAGTAGAGCTAAAGTAGAGCTAAAGTAGAGCTAAAGTAGAGCTTAGAGCTAAGCCAAAGTAGAGCTTAGAGCTAAAGTAGAGCTAAAAGTAAAGTTAAAGTAGAGCTTAGAGCTAAAGTAGAGCTAAGAGCTAAGGTAAAGTAGAGCCAAAGTAAAGCTAAAGTAGAGCTAAAGTAGAGTTAAAAGCTAAAGTAGAGCTAACAGCTAAAGTCGAGCTAAGAGGTAAAGTAGAGCTTAGAAGTAGAGCTTCGAAGTAGAGCTAAAATAGAGTTTAGAAGTAGAGCTTAGAAGTAGAGCTTAGAAGTAGAGCTTAGAAGTAGAGCTTAGAAGTAGAGCTTAGAAGTAGAGCTTACAAGTAGAGCTTAGAAGTAGAGCTTAGAAGTAGAGCTCAGAAGTAGAGCTTAGAAGTAGAGCTTAGAAGTGGAGCAAGTAGAGCTTAAAAGTAGAGCTTAGAAGTAGAGCTAAGAATTAGAGCTTAGAAGTAGAGCTTAGAAGTAGAGCTTAAAAGTAGAGCTTCGAAGTAGAGCTAAAGTAGAGCTTAGAAGTAGAGCATAGAAGTAGAGCTAAAGTAGAGCTTAGAAGCAGAGCATAGAAGTAGAGCTTAGAAGTTGAGCTTAGAAGTAGAGCTTAGAAGTAGAGCTTAGAAGTAGAGCTTAGAAGTAGAGCTTAGAAGTAGAGCTTAGAAGTAGAGCTTAGAAGTAGAGCTTAGAAGTAGAGCTTAGAAGTAGAGCTTTGAAGTAGAGCTTTGAAGTAGACCTTAGAAGTAGAGCTTAGAAGTAGAGCTTAGAAGTAGAGCTTAGAAGTAGAGCTTAGAAGTAGAGCTTAGAAGTAGAGCTTAGAAGTAGAGCTTAGAAGTAGAGCTTAGAAGTAGAGCTTAGAAGTAGAGCTTAGAAGTAGAGCTTTGAAGTAGAGCTTAGAATTAGAGCTTAGAAGTAGAGCTTAGAAGTAGAGCTTAGAAGTAGAGCTAATGTAGAGCTTAGAAGTAGGGCTTAGGAGTAGAGGTTAGAAGTAGAGCTTAGAAGTAGAGCTTAAAAGTAGAGCTTAAAAGTAGAGCTTCGAAGTAGAGCTTCGAAGTAGAGCTTAGAAGTAGAGCTTAGAAGTAGAGCTTCGAAGTAGAGCTTAGAAGTAGAGCTTAGAAGTAGAGCTTAGAAGTAGAGCTTAGAAGTAGAGCTTAGAAGTAGATCTTAGAAGTAGAGCTTAGAAGTAGAGCTTAGAAGTAGAGCTTAGAAGTAGAGCTTAGAAGTAGAGCTTAGAAGTAGAGCTTAGAAGTAGAGCTTAGGAGTAGAGCTTAGAAGTAGAGCTTAGAAGTAGAGCTTAGAGCTTAGAAGTAGAGCTTAGAAGTAGAGCTTAGAAGCAGAGCTTAGAAGTAGAGCTTGGAAGTAGAGCTTAGAAGTAGAGCTTATAAGTAGAGCTTAGAAGTAGAGCTTAGAAGTAGAGCTTTAGAAGTAGAGCTTCTGATAAAGAAGAGCTTTGAAAGTAGAGTTAGAAATTAGAGCTTAGAAGCTAGAGCCTTTCGAAGTAGAGCTTAGAATGTAGAGTTTAGAAGTTAAAGCTTAGAATTTAGGGTTAGAAGTAGCGTTTAGAAGTAGAGTTGGAAGTGGAGTGAGAAGCAGAGCTTAGAAGTAGCGCCATTAGAAGAAGAGCTTTAGAAGTAGAGCTTAGAAGTTAGAGCTATCGAGAAGTAGAGCTTAGAATTAGAGCTTAGATGTATTAGAAGTAGAGCTTAGAAGTAGAGCTTAGAAGTAGAGCTTAGAAGTAGAGCTTAGAAGTAGAGCTTAGAAGTAGAGCTTGGAAGTAGAGCTTAGAAGTAGAGCTTAGAAGTAGAGCTTAGAAGTAGAGCTTAGAAGTAGAGCTTAGAAGTAGAGCTTAGAAGTAGAGCTTAGAAGTAGAGCTTAGAAGTAGAGCTTAGAAGTAGAGCTTAGAAGTAGAGCTTAGAAGAAGAGCTTAGAAGTAGAGCTTAGAAGTAGAGCTTAGAAGTAGAGCTTAGAAGTAGAGCTTAGAAGTAGAGCTTAGAAGTAGAGCTTAGAAGTAGAGCTTTGAAGTAGAGCTTAGAAGTAGAGCTTAGAAGTAGAGCTTAGAAGTAGAGCTTAGAAGTAGAGCTTAGAAGTAGAGCTTAGAAGTAGAGCTTAGAAGTAGAGCTTAGAAGTGGAGCTTAGAAGTAGAGCTTAGAAGTAGAGCTTAGAAGTAGAGCTTAGAAGTTGAGCTTAGAAGTAGAGCTTAGAAGTAGAGCTTAGAAGCAGAGCTTCGAAGTAGAGCTTAGAAGTAAGTAGAGCTTAGAATTAGAGCTTAGAAGTAGAGCTTAGAAGTAGAGGTAGAGCTTTGAAGTAGAGCTTTGAAGTAGAGCTTAGAAGTAGAGCTTAGAAGTAGAGCTTAGAAGTAGAGCTTAGAAGAAGAGCTTAGAAGTAGAGCTTAGAAGTAAAGCTTAGAAGTAGAGCTTAGAAGTAGAGCTTAGAAGTAGAGCTTAGAAGTAGAGCTAAAGTAGAGCTTAGAAGTAGAGCTTAGAAGTAGAGCTAAAGTAGAGCTTAGAAGTAGAGCTTAGAAGTAGAGCTTAGAAGTAGAGCTTAGAAGTAGAGCTTGGAAGTAGAGCTTAGAATTAGGGCTTAGAATTAGAGCTTAGAAGTAGAGCTTGGAAGTAGAGCTGGGTAGAGGGGGGTAAGCAGAGCTAAAGCAGAGCTAAGAGCTATAGTAGAGCTAAAGTAGAGCTAAAGTAGAGCTTAGAAGTAGAGCTTAGAAGTAGAGCTTAGAAGTAGAGCTTAGAAGTAGAGCTTAGAAGTAGAGCTTAGAAGTAGAGCTTAGAAGTAGAGCTTAGAAGTAGAGCTTAGAAGTAGAGCTTAGAAGTAGAGCTTGGAAGTAGTAGAGCTTAGAAGTAGAGCTTAGAAGTAGAGCTTAGAAGTAGAGCTTAGAAGTAGAGCTTAGAAGTAGAGCTTAGAAGTAGAGCTTAGAAGTAGAGCTTAGAAGTAGAGCTTAGAAGTAGAGCTTAGAAGTAGCTTAGAAGTAGAGCTTAGAAGTAGAGCTTAGAAGTAGAGCTTAGAAGTAGAGCTTAGAAGTAGAGCTTAGAAGTAGAGCTTAGAAGTAGAGCTTAGAAGTAGAGCTTAGAAGTAGAGCTTAGAAGTAGAGCTTAGAAGTAGAGCTTAAAGTAGAGCTTGGAATAGAATTAGAGCTTAGAAGTAGAGCTTGGAAGTAGAGCTAAGTAGAGCTAAAGTAGAGCTAAGAGCTAAAGTAGAGCTAAAGTAGAGCTAAAGTAGAGCTAAAGTAGAGCTAAAGTAGAGCTTAGAAGTAGAGCTTAGAAGTAGAGCTTAGAAGTAGAGCTTAGAAGTAGAGCTTAGAAGTAGAGCTTAGAAGTAGAGCTTAGAAGTAGAGCTTAGAAGTAGAGCTTAGAAGTAGAGCTTAGAAGTAGAGCTTAGAAGTAGAGCTTAGAAGTAGAGCTTAGAAGTAGAGCTTAGAAGTAGAGCTTAGAATTAGAGCTAGAGCTTAGAGCTTAGAGCTCAGAGCTTAGAAGTAGAGCTTAGAAGTAGAGCTTAGAAGTAGAGCTTAGAAGTAGAGCTTAGAAGTAGAGCTGAGAAGTAGAGCTTAGAAGTAGAGCTTAGAAGCAGAGCTTAGAAGTAGAGCTTAGAAGTAGAGCTTAGAAGTACAGCTTAGAATTAGAGCTTAGAAGTAGAGCTTAGAAGTAGAGCTTAGAAGTAGAGCTTAGAAGTAGAGCTTAGAAGTAGAGCTTAGAAGTAGAGCTTAGAAGTAGAGCTTAGAAGTAGAGCTTAGAAGTAGAGCTTAGAAGTAGAGCTTAGAAGTAGAGCTTAGAAGTAGAGCTAAAGTAGAGCTTAGAATTAGAGCTTAGAAGTAGAGCTTAGAAGTAGAGCTTAGAATTAGAGCTTAGAAGTAGAGCTTAGAAGTAGAGCTTAGAAGTAGAGCTTAGAAGTAGAGCTTAGAAGTAGAGCTTAGAAGTAGAGCTTAGAAGTAGAGCTAAAGTAGAGCTAAAGTAGAGCTTAGAGCTAAGCTACTTCCCAAGTTGGGTCGTCTCATTGCGAAGTCACGTGGCTTCAGCCTTGCCGCAGGTTGGTCGCTACCAAGATGATTTTGGCGCCACAACCTGTCTCAGCTGTGGGGCCCATCAGACAACGTCTATCAAAGGAGCCAGCACTTCCCAGGACTGAGAATGCAGCTCAACTGGATCATCGCTGATACTACCATTACAAATCATTACATTATGTTACAATCTATTTTCATCATTTTTCATCCGTTACTGAGATGATACATCATGATACTCGTAGTCATCACCATCATCATCATCATCATCATCTTCATCTTCATCTTCATCTTCATCTTCATCTTCAGCTGCATCATTTTCCATTATCATTAACATCATGTTCATCATCTTCATCTTCATCTACATGATCATCTTCATCTTGAGCATCATCATAAGCAACATCAGCAGCACATCGTCATCGTCATCATGATCATCATCATCTTCATCTTCATCTTCAGCTGCATCCACCATCTTCATTTTCATCTTCACTTTCATCTTCATTTTCATCTTCATCTTCATCTTCATCAGCAGCGTGGGCAGCATGGGCAGCAGCATCGTCTTCAGCAGCAGCATCCATTATCATCAGCATCGTCATTATGAGCAGCATCATCAGCAGCAGCAGCACCATGGGCAGCAGCAGCATCATCAGCATCATCATTAGCTTTATCGTCATTAGCACCAGCATTATCATTATCGTTATCATCACCATCACCATCACTATCACTATCCATATATACATATATATATATATATTTGTTTATGTACCATCACCGTTATCATCATCGTCGCCATCGTCGTTGTTGTCACCGTCATCATCGTCATTGTTTTGATTGTTTTCATCATTGGCGTTGATTTCACAAGTGTCACTGTCGTCATTACGGTCATCGCACCTTTGAGTACAGTCCTTTGCAACAGTCTTGCGACTGACCTTCGTTGTCTTGATATCAGCAGGCTAACAACAAGGATGATCTTTCAAGCAAACATTTCATCTCATGGCAGGACTGCTTTTGCTCGGTTGGGGCTTTTTGGGATGGCGTTAAATGCCAGCGCTGTGTTGACGGACTTGTGTGCGATGGTGGGCTAAATGCTCCTCTTCAAAAGGGAGGCGCAGCACTGTGAAAGTGCCCAGAAGTGCAGACTGTCAAAGTGTTTGAGTGAAATCTTTTACATTGTGGTGCATCGTTTTGCATCAAAGCATGCCTCTAGCGCCAGGCATGTTTGCAGACACAACAAGTGGAAATTTCTCAGTGTTTCGCTGCAAGGCGGAGGTGCCTAGGATTGAACTGCGACAGCTGATGTTTGGATGTTCTGCCCTCTTCGATTAGGGGTAGGTTTTTAAGATTATGTCATAATGACGGCGAGATTCCTGAAGCAAGGCTGTTGCAGATTCAATGATATATGCAGCCCTGAAATTGCTTGAGACATGCTTCAAATTGAATTTTCAAACGATCTTGAAACAACATCTTGAAATACGATCCCGAACAACGCCCAAAAAAATCCAATATTGTAGTATATTCTTTGGGGAACAGTCTTTGGAGGTCTCTTTTCAGTTTTTGTTCGACTGATATGTTTGTTACGCATGTGACGCATGTGTTTGATTGTATCGTCAAAATTGCTTTTGAGCAGACGCTTTCAACAAGTTGCAAAGGATGTTTAGACACGCTAACATGGTCCCAGAGGAGGGAGGGATTGTCCATGCGTTTTGTAGCCTTGGCTATGGGTTCTTCCAGTGGCATTGCGATGCGTTGTGTGCTGCTCTGTGCTGGGCTGACAGTGTGTTTGTTTTGGGTTCCATTCTGAATTGGAGTGGTGAGGAAGAAGAAGAAGAAGAAGAAGAAGAAGAAGCAGAACAAAAAAAATGCATGTTTGCTGCTGCCAAGCGTTGCCTAGCAGGAAGCATATGGGTCCGATCGTAACAAAGAATGGTGCCATGCAGTAATAGAGTGTCCCACTGGATGCCCTACTCCTCGCACTGCAAAATGTATAGTACTGCCAGCAGTCCAGGGTACTGGTAATTCCGCATGTGTGTGGTTGAGGTTGCGCTGGCCCTTCAGGGACATATTTGCGCACTGTTTGCCCGTCGCCCCTTCCAACCCCAACCTCTATTCCGATCTATCCTGTGAGTTGTCAGATGTCAGTGGGCTGGTGCCATTGTAAAGTAAACGGTCGATGCTCACTGACCACCTTGTTTTGTGGAAGCCAGGCGTTTGGTGAGAGTGAGGACAGGTTGTTGCCCTTGTAGTCGTTGCGGGGGTTTGGAGTGAGGCCTTATGTTTAGAGCGTGTTTAGAGCATGTTAAGAGCATGTTTAAAGTTTAATGTGCTGCATCTTCTTGTGAGGCGCATTGTCCACAAGGAGAGCCTGGCAGCTGCTTAGCAGGTCGTGTGGGACGTGGCTGTGGCAGTTGCGAGTTCGGGACATATGTGCTGGCGGATGGCAGCTGCGCTCCCTGCACGGCGCCTTGAACTTGATTTTCCACTTCCCACTGCGATGAATCTTTAAGGATGATTCGGATAGATTAGGACTAGGGCCCCTGAAGCATGTGAAACCATTACCACATATTTCGTGATATTTTTCGTGAGATTTTGTGAGCGTGTCCGAGAGACAGAGATCGTTGTTGCAGATCACCGACACCATTTCCACCACTTCGATCACCTCATCAGGACTGTCATGATAGACATCTGGCATTTTTTTCTGCCTTGCTCCTGCAACCCAGGCCATTACACCAGCCTTTTACAGCATAGTGCTGCTGATTGTGCCTGGAAGTCTTGACTTCGGTAGTTGATGGAGTCCGGTAGAGGCAAGTCAGTAGATCGCACAATTTTGCAAAGCTGGAGATGTCTTGTTATTTGTTCTTGCTCTAGTCTGACTACACATCAGTTCACAAAATTATGTCAACGTGTTCACGTTTCGCTTTAAGGTCGTTGTTTTGCACTTCGGTTCATTTTGGTTCGACGCGACTTAGGTCATCGTCAGCATCGGTGCACTGCAAGTTCTCCGAGCCAAAGTTCGAAATTCTGCGATCATCCTGGTTGTTTTGGGCACCATGCTGGGGCAAATCGTAGTTTGTCTCCAGGCGAAAACTGATGAAAACTGAACATTTCACATATTTTCACATCATGTGAGGAAAGGGCGTGAGAGAGCGAAGTGAAGACGCGAAATGAATTGAAATGATGTGGAAAGAGGCAAAGATCAATTTTTGTGACAGCGATTGCTGCAGTTGAAAGACAGAGTTTACGACACAACTTTGTCCTTGCCATCGCACACTGTGTACGGCTGTCATTACGTGCGACATATATGGCCTGGGTTTGATATGGTTTGATTGCTTGAATTGCTTCCACGGGGAACGGATTGCATGGGAAGCACGAGCAAAGCTATGGAAATGAACGATGAACCATGATGAACCATGATGAACCTGTCGACCAGATTCGACCAGGCCATCGCTGCGATTTCGCACTTCTCCTTGGATATCCGTGAGCCCGTAAAAACTTTGCTGAAAATTGTGGACGTTTTCTCCTTCGATGTCGAACAAATACGATTTTCTTGCTTTGTGAGACTCGGCGGACGAAACGCGACCATGATCATCTACAGCAATAGTGAAGACATTGCTTGAAAGCATCTCCGTGTCTGTTCTTCTGTGGAAATTGTATGAAATTGTACATGTTTGGCAAACGGTTTTCTGAGTTTGAGGTATTCAGGCAAAGCTCATGAGCGCTGGTTTTGATTAGAGAGAGGGATATTGCGAGGAAGATTGTAGCATAAGATAAACATGAACCGTAAATCCGTAAGTCGTTTCGAAAGACTTCTCTCACTGTCTTCAACTCCGAGTACCAAAGTGCCCAGGAAAATTCCAGACTGTTCATGTATGTTTCCCGTGGCGCAGTAAGGAACACCACATCAGCAATATCTGAATATTCGGCGCAACTCTTGGCATATCCGTTTTTCTTTGGGCTGACTTTGCTGTGCTACCAACTTTGTCAACTCCTTCGGGTTCCGATGAAGCTCCGCTTTTCGGGCTTCTTGGGCCTCCATGGGATGCTCATGATGTCATTGGTCACAGCTTCTTGGATCAGAACTTGGATGAGAGAATTGATTCCACAACTGAGTTTGATTTAGAAATATATATTTGAAATATGTTTTAGTATATTTCATTGAATTAGTATGAATTAGTATATTTTAATTGACATTATATTGATCATGTGATGGTGCCTCGATGTGCCTCAAGGCCTCAGTTCTGGATTTGAGGCTTTGTCGCTCATGATTCTGCTCCCTTTACAATGCCGTGAGAATCCGAACGGACGATGGACCATGCAAGAGCGCCCAGAAATCATCTGTTGGACTGACGAGCACAGGACCGATGGCTCAGAGGTGACTGAAAACGACTTGCCGAACTTACCTGTTGCCAAATCAAATTGACCAATCTTTTTGGGATTTCTGTTGCTTTGGGATTTCTGTTCTCAGGACTTCGGCAACGCCGGAGTCAACTCAGTTGTTTCCTTCACTGCCAAGGTCACTAGTTGTAGTCAAAGCAACTGTCCTCTCCCAGCCATTAATCCTGTCCAAGTGTAACTGAAAGCATCTGAAAGCTGCAAATATTTCGAGATGGGCAGAGGTGAGTGGTCAAGATTCAACTGCGATTTTACTCGCAGTTGTTTGCCACCGGAGGACATTGGTGCTGCTTTGCGGAGCGGGGATTCTAACGTATCCTGTGCTGACAATCTCTGGGATTACATTTTGCACCTGGAAATACCCTCGGTGCCTGGAGTTGAATTAGCCACACGCTACAATAAGCATCATACTGACCGTATCCGACCACGGTGAATTAGCCCGCAAGAATATTGCGCACAATCAATGTTAGGGTTGGCAGTGAGTTTAACCGTGATTGCTAAGAGTGTTGATGGGGAATTGCTTGGACTGAGCCTATTTAATAGTGGATCCAGGTTTGCTTCGTTGACCGAGCAGGAGACGTTTAACATGAAACATATATTTTCTAGTTCAGTGAGGAGCCAATGGAAGACAGTCGTGTTGTGATTCTATGGGTGCTGATGGTTCATCAACTGCTGGTTTTAAAACGGTAATCAGCAATGCCCTGGATGTGCATGTTTGATGGCAAGTGTAAGTTATGACGGTTACGATGAGATACTGTGCCTATTGGGATCAATGCTTGATAGCTCGTCAAACACAATGTTTATGGTCCGGCGAACATTTCCAGGTCTGTGTTTCCATGTTTCTTTGGGTCATCGTTGCTGGGGCTCACAAGCCATCATGAACCTGTGAAGGAGAAGTGTTTGTTTTGTTTCCTGGCACCTCTGCCTTAAGCAGGCCTTACATGCAGTTTGCTTTGTCAGTTCTGCACACATTGCTCCTTCAGTGTCGGAGCAAGGTGGCTGAGATCACATGATGGTTTGCAAAAGGTCGACGCTTGTGACTTGCAGAGACACCTATGTGTGAAGAAACACAGTTTGGGCGTGTTTTGGCGTTTTGGGATGGGTAGTTCAGTTTGAAAGTTCTTGAGAATTACTGGCAACAAGAGGCTGTTTCCCATGCGAGCCGAAGGTATTCGTGATGTTGTCCGTAATTGTTTTGGTCTTTGGTCAGAGAGACCAGACAAGGAGACGACATATCAGTGACTCAGTAGGCCAAGAGGGTTTTTGTCATACTTGGAAGTTCATTTTGCCTCCCGGTTGTGACTAGGCGAGTTTCTCTTCGGCCGTTTCCGACCTGATCGTGTCTTGGCTGCCAAAGCTGCCATGGTTTCTGGCTTCTCTATGCCGCCAGGACACCAAGGTCCGAAAGATAAAAGGTTAAATGCAACGCATGAGATCTGCCGAAACTGATACCAAGGATACCAAGATTCGCTATGATTCGATAAGTTCACGACATGGATTTTGAGGTCTGTCCATCTTCAGATGTCTTCATATGTCTGGTTTCCAGGTGTTTGTAAAGCCAATTTAATGAAGGCAATATGCTCAAGTGAAAAGCATTCCTCCGGTGGTCTCCCATGGTCGACGCCGTGGGCTGGGTGACCTTGGCGATTGCTTCCTTCACTGCTTGGGTTGGGGAACTACCTAAAGGAGCCCCATCCGAGTGCCACTGCAATTGCACCTGTGAGGTTGTGGCTTCGAGTCCATCTTCAAGCTGGACGTGGGAGACCATCAAGATCTTTGTGGGGGTGCTCGCTGGTCTGGCTTTGGGCACGGGCTACTTGGTGAACGGGATCCTGTGGTTGGTTCGGCGATTACATGTACGGCTAGTTCAAGCACCTTTGCCGTGTTCTACCACGAGGGCAACTTCCAAGGAGACCGTGAAGGGCTTGGAGATTGAAGGCGAGGAGGGTGATCAGCGTCTACTGGCACAACAGCAGTTGCAGCTGATTCGCTCTCGTAGGACTTACAGGATCTGATGGCTCTGGCGGAAGGGACCCGGGTGTTCCTGTTGCATGATGTTCCCCCACCTGATTTGTTCCATGAACGGTACATCCCGGCTGCTCATGTGGGCAGGGTTATCACATAGTTCTCACCCCTGACTTTGAGACCTACGCGGAACAGATCAGCTTGGAGAACGACGACCTGCAGACGTTCAGGGTGGCAGCAAGGAGGTGGGGCTCGGGCTCTTCCGGCTGGTTTGGGGCCACAGAATACCTATCGATTTCGCCAACTACCAGATGCTCAGATGATGGTGCAACTTCGTCGAGATGCACGCCAAGCTGCGATGGCGATGGCCGTTGCTCCAGGAGTTGTCGGGGGCCTCCTGTGGTGGCAGCTGTGCCCCAACCAGCTGGGGCTGATGATGTTTGGGAAAGGGTGGAATTGGTTGGTGGACGATGGAACGGAGGTGATCCACGATGCAGTTGCCATCAAGAATGATCCCGATGGAGCCTTCCTCTTGAGGCAGATGAAGCAGAGCGAGGTGGAGAAGTTCAAGGGCAAGGAGGCATCCGCAGATGCTCGTCTCTTGGGGTTGGCTTTCCAAGGACTCAATCGAGAAGAACGGCAATGGCGGGACGTTTCCAAAGAGGTTGGATGACTGGGGCGTTCCGGGCCCAAGAACAAGCCAGTGGTGTGCGCGCTTCCTCAATCGGCGCAATGGTGGGCCGATGGATCATCATCGGTGGTGGGTGCAGAATCACTCACTCAAGACTGATCGTTGGGGGGTGGCGGAACACGAGAACCTTTATGAAGATCATCGATAAACTGGGGCGTTACGACGGCTTGGACTTGTCAAATCTGGCCGGTGCCGAGTTGGCATTTCGGAGGCTGCAACTCATTGAATATGTCTACAGCGAGCGAGGACCTGGGGGAGGAAAAGGTGGTTCCAAGTCAGACAAGAAGAACGACTACATGTCCTCCATGCAAAACTATGAGGCCAACATCTTTGCTGGAGGTTACAAGGAGTTTGGCGATACCATGGTTGCTCCTTCTCTCTTGGATTATGTGGCCAAGGAAGTCGAGGGGGAAGCGGCAGTTCTGAAGCAGGTTCGAAAAGCCCGAGAAGAACGGGCAGCCGCAAGTAAGTGACTGGAACTTTGTGACGGGCAGGGTGCACTGGACCCCTGCCCTCTTGGTGATCCTTGGCTTCGAGGTCCTGCTGGCGGGTTGGTGTGGTGCCGGATTGGTGCTTAACTACGTGCTGGTGGAGTTCTCGGGCAAGGGATCCTTTTTGCTGGAATTCGTCTTTGGCCAGGACTTCTGGCCTATTTTTCTTTAATCTAATAATGGCGGGTGTTCGGCAACGGGGTCTTTTCCCTTTCCCCGTGCCGTTGGTCAAGGAGTTGGACGGGAAGGTAAAGTCTTTGCCCCGGGCTGTGGTCAGGAGGATTGAGGAGAAGCATCATGTGGACGAGTGGGTTAGGGATATTGTTATCTCACTCAACAGCATGATTGGTGGTGATGATCAGGGAAGTTTTGGTGACCCCCTTCGACCCACCTTAAGCCAAAAAATCAGCCTGGGCACGTTGCGCCAAGCAGTTTTGGATGCCGGTAAACCGCCTGATGGCATCACTGTTGAGGGAGCCCTTGGCAAGCTCCGCACCAACTCCGGGTACACGTGTGGTCCTGTGCACCTGGCTCCGATGAATGTAGACCTGGTGTCGCTCCCTCCGAAGGGGTCGGTGGCGGCCCCGCTGTCATTGGTCTTTGAGGAGGAGGCTGAGAATGTTCTTCGTCGGCTGATGTCCAAGGTGTCGGCTGAGGAGGTGATCGCTGGCAGGAAGGCGAACTGTGGCATGGACCCCCTCCTGAGGCAAAACCCGCGGGGGTATGCTACCTTCTGTCGGAGGCTGTCCGAGGCGGGGTTGATCGAGCACAAGGAGGGCTTCATTGGTGAGGTGGGGGCATTCACCGTGTGGAAGAAGAGTGGGAAACAGAGGTTGGTCATTGATGCAAGGCTGGCCAACATGCACTTTGAAACTCCAGACAAGGTGCAGCTCACAACGGGCTCAACCTTTGCAAGCTGATGCTTTCTACCATTTGGAATTGCCGGAAGCGTTCCGGCCGTACTTCACGGGTGAAGGCTCAGGATGTGGGCGTCCAGGACAAGATCGAGGGCAAACGTGGATGTGTTTACCCCTGTCTGCGGGTGGTGCCGATGGGATGGACACATGCTCTATGGGTGTGTCAGATGGCACACCAATGGACAGTTGATTCACACCCCTATATGCAGCCAGGACAGCGGTGCTATGATCGAGCCGCGGTGCCACAAATGCGTAATATATGCATTGCCAGTACGTGGACAACTACGTGGCCATTTCACAAAAGCCTGGCAGCACAAAAGAGTTGGCTGAGTTGATGGAAGAGGCCCTCAATTTGCATGGACTCCCCACTCCTGATGTCGAAGCTGCTCAGGGCCTCGAGACGCTAGGCTGGTTGTTCACGGCTGGTCGCCCAGTTTGTGGCTCTCACTCACAAGAGGATGTGGAAGCTGCGTTTGGCAGCTTTGAAGTTGGCGGAGGTTGGACGAGGTTCTGGGCGATTGTTAGTTGGAAAAGCTCATGGGTCACTTCACTTTTGCTGGACTCCTCCAACGTGGCTTTTTGTCGGTATTCCAGGCCTGTTACGTGTTCATGCGAAAACACTATGAGCAAGAGGCTGCACTTTGGCCTGAAGTAAAAAGGGAGCTCTTCTGGGCGGCCAGTCTGGTCTGCTTAATCCGGAGAGACCTTGCGGCCGACTGGTCGGAAAGTGTCCATGCCACGGATGCCTCTCTCCAAGGACGTGGCATCGTCAGCACGGAGAGGAAGAAAGAAGACGTCAAAGCATTGGGGAAACGCAGTGATCGGTGGAGGTTTTCAGACTCGGGAGAACGAGATCATTCGTCGAGACCTTCGGCCGGTGGATGTGGAGGACTTGAAGTTAGCTGCCTCAGACCTGTCAAGTGTTGGTGCTGGCGACCCCATGGAAGTGCCTTTGGGAAGATTGGCGTCAAGTTGACGGGGCCCTGTGGGAGCGACCCGGGGCAATCCCCATCCTCGAGGGAAGGTCGGTGGTCTGGTTACTCCAACATTTGGCTCGGTCCCAGAAAAATCTCGGGAAGAAACACCTTGTTCTTTCGGATTCCATGTGGACCCACGAGAAGCACATGCCAATCACAGATGTGCCCAAGCTGGACCACGCCCTGGCCAACTTCATCAACAAGATGTTCTTCGACGGCCAGGACCCCTCTTCTGGCGGCCACCAAGTTCTACCGCACCGATGTCGACAAGATGAACATTCTGGTCAAGGCCAAGGATGCAATGAAGGGGTTCCGGAAGCTCGAGCCGCCCCAAGGGAGGCCACCACTCCCATGGCCAATGTTATGCGTGATCGTCCGGAATGTCTGGGACGAGAACGCAGCAGTGGCGATGTGGTTGCTCACCATTTGGGCAACTCGTTGCCGCCCAGGGGAAGCCCTCAAACTCAGGCGCCAAGATGTGGTGCCTCCTTCGAAGATGAGCGACAATTGGATCATCATCCTGAACTCACGGAAACTCCAGGGCCAATCCATGAACGTGGAGAACAACGCCGACGGCAAGCCCGTGCCCAAAGTCAAGGTGGGGGAAAGCGACGAGGCCGTGATCGTGGATCAGCCCTACATGGCAGGCTTCGGCGAGATGCTGACAACCTACCTGGAGGACAAGGAGCCCCACAAGATAGTGTTCGGTTTCCCCTTGCACCAAGGCACCACCCTATTCAACAAGGTGGTGTCAGACCTGCAGTATGTCAGCCTCGGAATCAATTGTGTGCACCAGCTGCGCCACGGAAGCGCGTCGACCGATGTGCTCAGTGGCCTGCGCACACTCACCGAGGTGCAGAAACGAGGCCGCTGGTCCGTGATCAAGTCAGTGCGGCGGTGCAGCAACGGGGGCCGTGCGGCACAGGTCTATACACCAGCCTCAGCGCCGACCAAAAGAAGGCGGCCCTCAGCGCAGAAGTGGATCGAAAAGATTTTCGCAGATGCCGCCGGGTACAAGGTCTAGGCATTGGCCTCGAGATCTTCAGTGGCAGTGGACATTTCTCCAAAGCCATCCAACAGCGGCTAAAACAAGTTTTGTGCGTGGAAGTGGATACCTGTCACGGACCCCAATTTGACCTCACTTTGCCCCGCATTCAAAAAGAGATCTTCGATTTGCTCTTAACCAATCGGGTCAAATATGTTTGGTTGGGTACCCCCTGTAGCAGCTGGAGCAGGGCACGGCGGCATGATGGGAAAGGCCCGGGGCCACTTCGTGATGACCATGAATTCCTTCTGGGACTTCCGGGCCTGAGTGATAAAGATAAGTTGAAGGTTAAGGTTTGCAATTCGTTGATGAAGTTCTCGGCAAAGGTTTTTCGCATGTGTGTCGACTTGGGTATCCCTGTGGCTTTGGAAAACCCTCACACCTCTCGGTTGTGGTTGGCGCCTCCTATTCGTCACCTTCTATATATAAGCCATAAGTCAACCGAATGTGGGTACACCGATTTCTGCCAAGACTTCAAACCCTTTCGTCAACGTACCCGTCTACTTTGGGCCCATGTCAACCTAGGTGCTGCTCTTCGACATTGTGTGGGCAAACATGGGCTATGTTCTTGCACTGGAGTACGGCACCAACAACTTGCTGGCACTGAAGGAGGGCAATTTCGAACCTTGCTTGCACAGCCTTATCCTATGGGGCCTGGCTCGACTTTTTGAGCTCTCCATCCTGCACCGTGCTGCTGAGCCTCTATGGAAACTCATGGAAGGCCTTCAGCCAGAAACTGTTTCGACATAAATGTGCTGTTTGGTTTTGTGGTCAGCGCTTTGCTGACTGCAGCTTCAGTACAGCACAGCACATGGAAACAGATGAGTGCCTGGCCTGGAAAAAAGAAGGCGGCACAGTTCTGTGTATTGATGATGTCCTGTCATGTTCTGTCTATGTCTCTTTTTGATTCTTTTTGTGTCAGGTTATTACTATGGCCTTTCACTGGCCGTGACGAACTTATCGGTGGCCTTAGTGCCCATTGCCATGGTCAGTTTTCCAGTCATGCAGCTGACGCTGATGTGCGCTGTCCTCTGGTGGAAACAAACTTCGCTTTGTCTTCTTTGGCCATGGAGACTTAGCTGAAATTGGAGATTATGATGATGAAGAATGATCAAGATGTACATCAGGTATAGACATTGAGTGCTGATCATAAGCCGAACAGTAGGCCTTGACCCCAAGCTCCAAGTTTGCAACTGAAGTCGATCTTCACACATTTGAATCGAGATTGCAGACCTGGTCCAAGAAAAGTTAGGGCCAGGGGACATTTTGGAGCAAATTTTGAGATGACCTGATCATCCTGATCCTGGTCAGCTGTCTGTCCACCTTTTCGGTTCACTGCGATGGAACCAAGCCTGCCATTGAATTCATAGCAAATGTGTGGCTATGATATTGATGTCATATTGATGTCATTTGAATTCATTTGAATTTGATGTCATAGATTACATTCATGTGTCAGTGAAAAAGAATACCCTGTGGACGTTTTCAAATATTGAGAGAGCGATCACCCGAGGAGATACGATGCAGCAAGTTATCATGACCTTTTTCTATCAGCAGGGACTCTGTTGCTCTTGAACTTGGTAAGTCCGCTGCTGATTCTGGAAGATGATAACAGTTCCTCGTTGCTTTCCCTACTTCTAGCCATCTTGGTGCTGGGGTTGCCGGTGATAACTGCAGTGGCCGTTGCCGGCCTACTTTGGCGCTTCTGGAGGAAGGACTGACATGTTCAAAACGTGCTTAGGAAGCAATGTTTCGAACCATTTGTGATCCCAAAATGGTCTGGCCTCAATGACTTCAAATGACTTCCGTTTCTTCAACTGAGCAGGACACGGGTTTTGCCATGTTTTTGAGTCATCACAAAGCAGCTGCTGGTGCACTCTGTCGGCTGCTGACCATAGTCCTCCAAGAGCACAAGAAGCAGTTCAGGTGAGATGTTCAAACAGTTTTCTTCTCAACGTTTAGTCTGAAACCAGATCTGCCGGCAAATCTTTCACTGTTTTTCTTGCTGTGATATAACTTTCTTGCAGGTGGCAGATCTTTCTAGATTCAGTCCACGTCTCAGATATCCAAAGACTTGAGTTGTCCAACGTGCTCATGGTTACAGCTGTTACCGGCTGTTACCTAAGGATCGACTTGAAGAGGTCACAAGTTTGGTGGACATCATTCGATATCAGACCAAATGCTTCGTGCCTGTGATTTCTCAGGACAGACATGGGTAGAAATTGATAAACATGTGCCAGTGTGATGTGGCTCAGTATTCTCAATGGGGTGGTGAAAAAAATCAGCACTTTTGGTATGGAAACCCTGCGACTTCTCATTGTGGCATTGAACAGACCTGCTTCGATAGGTTCAGTGGGAATTTTGGCCTTGTTCAGTTTTCATATGTCCCTCCGTTTGTTTTTGTGTTCTTGGCTTTCAGGTTTTTTTTTGTCAAGGAATGTGTTGAATTCCTCACAAAGGTCGTTTTGATGAGGAGTATTTCCAGAGGCCGTGGTGTGTAGCTGAGCTTGCGACAGCCTTCCTGCACAATGTTCCACTTGTACCTCTTCTAATCGACGGATTTTCTTTCAGTGTCTTGGCTTCCGGATCTGCCATCATTTCGGCTACTGCTTTGAATCACGTTTGGAAATGTAACATATAGATGCATATACTGCATATAGCATAATATGAGAGGGTTTCAATTTTGATGATGAGGTGAGGATGGGCTGCAGACGTGCGAGCAAGTTTGCTCTTCGTTTCAAGGGGATTTCTTCGAACACCTCCAAGTCTCCTCCGAGACTTTACGAGCTGCCTACGAACACATCAGCGGGATGAAGAGTGAGACGAAAGTCTCGTGGAACATCCTCAACCGGAACGTGACTGAGCAAAACGTGATTGTCCAAAGTTTTATTTCGATATGCGATGAGTAAAGCATAGTAAAGCTGGTAATGACGGAAAATATGGTAAGCTGCGCATGCATCAACAGTGTCGAATTGACCAGTACGTGATGAATCTTGAGCAATTCTCCAAGGACAGTGTGAAGACCCAAGAACTTGCGATATTGAATTTGGCCGAGACTGTGCAGAGCATCTCTAGAAAAAGGGCAAGTTCAAACGTGCCGCCCGCGCCCTACATGCTCATCTCCACAGCGAGCAAGGCCGGGAATGAAGATTACATTTGGTTCATTTGGTCGGATGTGGTTTTGAGACGGTCAGGAGGTGTTTCAGACTGTTGCGTATTTTGGTTTGTTTTTTGTATAACTGGCTGGAGTTTAAAGTTTCTGAATTTGGTGACAAATTGTAATGCGCCTGCGATGCATGTTCACGGAACGTGGAAACGCGCGTGTTTGCCTCTTTGCCTGTATTGAAATTTTGACACAAATCTCAAGTGTTGAGTTAAGCTCAGGGTGTGAGTGTGTTTTCATTGACGGGGAACATATCAAAGCACACACTTTTCTGTACGGCAAGAGCCGTGGCAGATTCTTGCGCTTGTCAGCAGAGAGTATGCTTTGCATGTCCAGAATTGTTTTCCTGCATTCTAAACACCGCGCATGCCCCAAGATGTTGGCTTCATCGTTTTTCCAGGATGCAAAGTGTTGGGACATGTTGGTTTTTTTCGAACTATCGTCGGATGTTTTCGTTTTCTCCTTCCGAGGCGCGAATCTTTGTGTGCGCCAGTGAGGAGCCCGAAGCGCACTCGACGGCATCTCGACGTTTTAACTTTTTGACAAATGAAACGAACTGAGAAAATTCGGAAGTAATTAGATGTAGTCAGCCGAAACTGAGTAGTAAAATATTTTTGAAGTGAGACGGGCGTCGCCATTTCAATGTTTGAGTCAGTTCAAATTGTCCAATAGAACACAACCAAAGCCGACCTGAAGTGAACCGTCACTGGGCAAGTTTGCAACGGAAGAAAACCTTTAAGCTAGCATAAAGCCGACCAGATATTCGTGCAGTGACTTGCAGTGCTGACTGTGGCCCTGCTTAGAACGTGTCAGAACCATATCACCTTTCGGCCACAACTCAGGCGATTCAGACGTTTCACTTTAGCAGAAGATTACTCGATTACCCAATACGCGGCGCATGATTCTTGAGGGCCCACAGACATGACATGGAAAGTTTAAAAACACAGAAGCATTGAACCAAATTGAGACGGCTGCGTGCTGCTCGGGAGAAAGCCTCCAGCGCTCAACCAAGCCTTTCAACCAGAACCAGATGAATCAGTCTAGGATAGTCTAGGCAAAAACTTTTGGCTTCGGGTAAGACAGTTTTTGACCCTTTCCATGGAGGCACTGGTGTTGCAGCAGCTGGTCCAACGCGTTCTTCTGTTTCTGGGCGTTTCGACAGGATCTCTTTTTCTTGGTCAAGATGATTCCTGGAATTTACACACTTGTGATGGCTCACAGTTCGGTTGTTACCGACGTTCAACCACTTGTCAGATTCAAAAAAGCACAGCGGACGTGTTCCCGTTGCTTCAGGAAATCATAGTAAATCATGAACAACTGAAGAACTTATTGACGCGTTGACGGGCGTTGCGTTTTTGAATTTCTGTGTTTTGTTGAGTCATTTTGAACTTGACTTTCAAGGTTTGTTTTGATGGATTGATAGGGTTTCCTTTGAATTGTTGACTTGTCATGAAGTGCAGATAGTGAGATATTGTCGACTTTCCCATCAGCATTATTGAGTCGACTTCTTCATTAATTTGAAGTTCGGATTTTAAGGAAAGTGAAAAGGTGTGTTTGCGGTCTTTAACTTCATGGGTGAAACAACATGAAACAACGAAGCTTCATTGATCCTCATTGCTTTGCAACGTTGTGGTCCTCCAGGCTTCAAGTGCATGTGCTGCGCGATGAGAATTTGCTCGAGTGCCGCGGGACCTCTGCTTTGGTGCTGCTCACCAAGGGCGCCTTGAAAAGTGGAAACGAAGAATGACATGAAAAACATCAAAACACATCAAAACGATCACGGACGGAGTATTTTTGTGTCGTGAAAGATCTTTCTCAATCCGAGATTTTCAGAGAGAATTGTAGCCTTTCCATGCGTTTTCAGTACGTGTGACATGCATGGGTTCAAAGTTTAGTTGAAAGATCTTTAGAGAGGGGAGCAATTTTGGAGCAATTTTGAAAGATGAAAACGGATCTGTTGCAAAAAAATGAAAAAAGATCGTGTGGTTGAAGTTGAAGCACGCACCAGGCGTCTACTTTGATGACAAGTTCACACAGCAACTTCTGGAACTTCAACGACTACAGTGCCTCGGCCAGGATGCCAGCGCCACAACTTCAAATTTGCGACGCCTCACTTCGATCATCAGTTTCAGCGAGGGTTGAGCCCTGGGTGTTGGGGTTGGGTTGTGTTACGTCCATGGCTTTGTCGCAGTTTTGCGAAGGTCGAGGATTTCTGTGAACGTTGGCTTAAAAACTGTGGCTGTCAGGGTGTTAAGATGTGTTAAGTCCATGGGGTTGTAAGTGCTGTGGAGGATGTTTGGTTCTTGCTGTTTTTGACCAGCTTGGAACCTGTAAAGACACTCTGGTAAAGACACCTTTGGAGATGCACCCCTGTAAAGACATTCATAAAGGCAGGTGCGACATAAAATGCGAGCAAGAATTCGGACAGTGTAAAAAGCGGCTGATCCTTCTTGGCATAAAAGCTTCTGTGCAAGTGCTGAACTTACTGTGCAAGTACAAACATGCTGTGGTAAATCCTCATTGGCGTCAGCGTGCCGGTATAGAGTTCATTTGCAAAGGGTAGAGTCCAAGAATATGAAGATAGACACTGCTAAAACGTAGCCAAAAAACAAAATGTTGAACAACATGTATGCTGTTGGGCCAATCAGTCAAAATGATTCGAAATTGAGGTTTTTGCCTCAAAATGTGCTCCTTCGAAGTTTTTGATTTAAAAACCTTGAGGCTGCAAAATTACAAGGGGTACAGGGAAGATGGTAGGGAGATGTATACAATTTCCTTTCCCGTTGTGTTTGGCCATGGTTCTTGAGATGTTGTTGAGATGTTGCAGGTTTCCGTTGCTCCCGGTGAATGATGGCAGCTTTCAATTTCCCACCAAAGCAGCTTATTCAGGACCAGAGCAGCTCAAATGTTTGTCGATGCAACATGTTTTGAGCAGTGTAACAAAAAACGACGCATGAGGCTGGAGGCTGAAGGGAGGTCGAAAGTTGGTTACCCTTGGCAAGACATGCACTCAACACCAGAATGAAATAATTGCATTCGAATATATTCGAATCCTTTTCATCTCTTCATCTCTTCTTTTTTACATCTACCATGAGGACAAGTTCGGAATCCCCCGGACATGGTGGAGCAAGCCTTCCGCCGGCTCTTTGCTGCTCAGCTTGGATAGACAATCTAGAGACATCTAGAGACCATGACTGCAATATGCGCAGTCCTCCTCGGCGCAGGCTCGATACAGAAGATGAGATCTTGAACATGTTTAGTGAACGCTCAAAGGCTTTCCGAGAACAACATTGCACTGCCTTTTTGTTAAAAGGAGACAGAAAGATGTACTGCGCCGCGGATTTGCTGAAAGGGTGAGCAGCTTGAGGTGACCATTGCCCTGCCATTTTCACCTGCGGGCACTTTTGGCCTGGGGCTTATGGGGCTGGGGTAACCACCACGGGTAAGTGCAGATCGCAGAAGATTGAGACGTGAAACCAACATAGGCCAACAGAAAGTAAATGGCAAAGAACTTGTCGAAGTGATTTGGAGTGTGGCATGATATGTCAGCACGTCCTAGGCAAAACTTTGGAGAGATGACTCGCTTTGGCTTGGCTGAAGCCAAGGCTTTGGTAGCCTTTTGTACCAGTGAATATGGTGCATACACCGGCGTTGCTCTGCTGATCTTGGTGATTGCACATGATTTTTCCAAGAAAAATATTTGGAAAGTATTAATTGTTTCTAACATTCTTCTCCCCGCAATGAAAATAGAGTAGAGCTGATTGGAAAGTTGTTGAAAAAGGCTTCCGATGGCTTCATTTTGTAAAATTTTGCATGAAAGGTTGGCTACGAGACCTTTCGTGAGTTGGAATTCGCACATGAACGTGAGATGACAATCATCCCCATTCGGCTCAGCTCTACTTTGCCTCCTCAACCACCAGATCCAGCAGGCCGGTCTCAGAATCTTTATGTGCTCAAAAAAAGCCTCGTGCACATAGACGACAGACAGATGGCTGAACCTGAGAGGGTGGCAGATGAAATAGTTTCCGTCGTGGAAGCCACCCACCTCTTCCCTCCACCCCCACCACCACCTCCGCCACCACCCCCAGATGAAGCACTGTCACAGCCACCGGCCCCCAGTCCAGCAGCACCACCACCGTGTCTCCAGTCAAACAGCAAGAAAATGTATTCCATTATATTCTCCGTTTCGTCCGGCTGAGTGTAGAGAATCGCAGCCATGCAGACTGTCTCAAGCATGTGTTGTGGAGACAAAAAGAATTTCTGGCCCCGATTTCCAAATTTAGTTGGGCAGTTGTTGCTTCATCCAAACTACAGCCGCCGCATGGTGCAGCGCGTTTGCAGCGTGGAACCATGGAATCATAGCATCCAGATCATCCCTGTCCTGTTGCGACAGGCCCAGTCTGAAAAGGTGATGGAGGCCTTTTAAATTGTTTCAAAAATGTTTGACTACTACACTTCCCACAACTTGCTGCTATTTTTAGGTTTCTTTCATTTTTGTGGGTGCTAAGATTGTCAAATACCTGTTGCTTGAGACTCGAAACGAATATTCGCATGACTGTGGTAAAATAATGTAAAATGAGAATGAATGTGAGCAAGAGTGGTCACTCCGTCTATGTCCTTGACATCGTCAAACGTCGCGAAGCCGCGAAACTGCAACCCGCTTCAGGAAGCCCGGCTTTGTGAATTTGGGACCGAGTCTTGCCAGACGGACTGTCAGGAGGCGTTTTGCATTTTTTGAAGTTTCCTGGTATGGCTGAAAAGAAGGCCGGCCTTGTTGTTGGTGTCATATGAGTGACATGTCCTTTTCGGATCTTCTCTGTCTTGTCAGTGTTTGAAGTCTGAGAATGTTTTTCGATCAGTGTCTTGCCATTTTGATTCGCCAGAATCCATCCTCTTAGACTAGAGATTAATAGTTGTATTTTTGGTTGTTTAATGATCATCTCCTCAATTCTCCTCATAAGAGTCGAAGAAGTTTCTTTTTTCATCAGCGTCCGGCTCTTCAAGCAAGCGTTCAGCAAGTTTGCAGTGCTTGGAGCGCTCCTTCGAAAGCGACGCCCGTTAAAGCGACACTGCGATCTCTTTTCCTTGTTTTGCCAGTAACTGCTAGTCTGTGTGGCACAGAGGATCAGATCTTCTGAAGATGTGTTTCGATGGAATAATTAGACCAGGGATTGGCCGTTTTGGGTGTTTTGGTTTTTGGCATAAAATCATCGAATCAGTCTTCGAAGTGGCTGTGGCAGGTTGCTCAGACCGAGCTCCTGACGTTGGTCTTCTTGTACATAGAAAAGCTCCACAAAGACTATGGGAGCCGTATTACATGGAAGTCCGATGCTTCGGGGCTTCAAAAATATTCAAACATTAATTTTTTACGCATGGCACTTCTTACATAAAACCAGTTCGAAGAGATTTTCTGCTGATTTTAGCATATCAACGCCTGTTGAGCTTAAATTGTTGGCCAAGAATTTGTTCTCATATCATTTTGTTTAATCTTGCCACCTAATTGTGGATTGGATGTTCTTTCACATAGCAACAGGGCACAAACAAGGCTGGATATGTTATTTTGGCATGCATCCGAAAAAATATTGATAACATTTGAAAGATGATATTGCCTAAGTGGTTTACATATGTAAATTTAGAATTTTAAAAAATAATTAAAATAAATTAAATTTATCTAAAAAAATAATTTAAATTTTATTACCAAATATTTTTATTGATTTTTTATATATATAATATTGTATTAAAATTTATTTAATTTTAAAATAGAGATAAATTTTAATTATAAAAATAAATTATTTATTAATAAAAATTTGAATAATTAAAATTATGCTTAATAATATATTTTAAATATATTTTATAATAATATTTTTTTTAAGAAATTATATATTTATATTAATATATTTTTATTTAATATTTATATTTATTATTTATTATATTTAAAATATTTATAAATTAATAATTAGGTAATATTATAATAAATATGGTAAAAATAAAAATAAATAGAAATATATATATATTAATGAAAAAATAAAAATAATTAAATTTTTATTTTTAAAAAATATTTTTTTTAGATTATTTTATTTTAATATTTTTTTTTTAATTACATATATAAAATTAATAATTATAATATTAATTATATATATTAATATTTATTATATTTAAAATTTATTTTTAAAAAATATAAATTAAATATTAGTATATTATTAATTAAAACAATTAATATTAAATAATATATTTTAGATATATTTTTTTTATATTTATTTTAAATATATTTAAATATTATTACAATAATATTATTATATTGGAAATTAAAATAATTATTTATATTTATATTATTATAATTAAATATTTCTTTTTTAAAAAAATATATAAATATATATTAATATTATTTATTTTTTTAATAATTTAATTAATTTTATGAAAAATAATAGTTTTAATATAAATTTTATATATATAATAAATAAAATTAATATAATTTTAAAATAAAAAATTATATTAAATTAAAAAAAATAATAATAAATAAAATTATTTAATTAAAAAATAATATAAAAATTAGGCAATAAATAAAATATATTTTTAAATTTAATATATAAAACATTTAAAATATTATTAAGTGTAAATATTTTATATAATAATTATAATGAATTTATAATTTATAATTAAAAATATAGGTAAAATTCAATGTTATATATATATTTTTTTTAATAATAAATAAAAAAAATAACAAAAATATAGATTATTCGTTAATTATTAAAATCATTAAAAATATATAATTATATTGAATTTTTGTGTTTTTTGAATTTCATTTCCAAATAAATTTAATTGTTTATTTTATTTTTTAAAATTTATTTATTTTTTTATATATTTTTTTTTAAAAAATATTATTTATATTTACCAAAATTAAATAATATATTATATATAATAAAAATAATTATTTTTAATAATATTTTTTTTATTTTATTAAATATATTTTAAATATTTTTTTTTAATTTTTACATATTTTTTATTATAAAAATTACATCCTAAAAATATAAATAAAATGGAAACCAAATAGAAATAAAGCCCAAAAATGGAACCGAATAAAAATAAAATAGATATAAGAAACCCAAAATGGAATTAAAATTTTACAAAATAAAAGTAAAAAACCCAAAAATGGAAATAAAATGAAAATCGAAATAGCGGTATATTAGGAAATAGAGGTAAACATTAATTAAATTCGAAATAAATTTGATAATTTCTATATTATTTTTTCCAATACCTATATTTAATATATATATAATAATATCATATTACAAAATTATAAATTTTCAACTTTACCTTTCCAATTAATTTTTTGTAATTTTATAATAAATTATATTTTTTAAAATTATGAATAAAAAATAAATAATAATATTCTTAATTTTTAATATTTTATTTTATTATTTTTCTGAAAATACAATCTTATTCAATAGTTCTTATTTTCGAGGTTAGCTTGAATAAAATTTTCCAAGATTTTATGGGTTTATTACCATTATTAATTAGCATATAAATTTTAATTTTAATAAAAAAACATAATGGAAATAAAAATTACTTTCTAATGATTTACCGGCAATATCTACCGACACCACAGTACAGATATTGGCGGCACCGACCATAAAATATTTGGTTACATTATTTTGCCCATTGGTATGTTTATAATAATTATTATTATAAAGAGGATTGATATCTATTTTAATATTATTTATTTGATTAATTGCTCTATTTTTTGAACTCTTGTATAAATCACAGTACCCTTTTGTTAATGATGTTGTACATAATCTGACTACCTACCATAAACCTATATTGTTGAAAGAAAGCATATAATTTACTCAAAGCTCGGAAAAAATTGGCACATATTTTATTATTATTTTATAGAATAATAAATAGTTTTATATTATTTAAATTTGAATAGGTTTATATTACCATTAATTTTCAACCCTAAAGGAAAATTATTAATTTATTGTCGGTTAAAAATATATCGATTATTTTTGAAAATCCAAAATTATTTAAATTAATTATTATATGGGATTTTTTTTATTGTATTTTGTTTTTAGTAATTTTCAATTATATATATATATTTTTATATATTTTTTTTATTTTATATTATATTTTTCAATATTGTTTTTATTTTTTTGTAATTTTTTTTATTTTTTTATAATTACTTACTTGGAAATTTATTATTCTTCTTTTATTTTACTTTTTCAAATTAGATTTTAATTTTATTATAAATGTATTTTGATTTTTTTGAAAATTATTTTAAATAATATTTTTAATATGAAAAAATAATAATATAAATAAATATATATTTATAAATATTTTTTTATATAGTTTTTTATATTTTAATTGGTAATTTAAATTAAGATTTTGGGAAATCATATATTTTTATTGGGTCTGTATTTTTTAGTTATTTATTTTCATATATTTATACGAATATTTTTAGGGTTAGCAGGATTTTTAACATTAGGTTTGTGAGGGTTTTGTCATTTTTTGTTTTTTGGTTTTATTATTGGTATTATTATTATTGATCCGAGTTAGTGGTTTATCAATCTTGTCATGTATTTTTTAAATAATTAGTTAAATTTTGGTATTTTTCAATATTTTGTATTTTTTTAATAAAAATCAGATTTTTTTTTAAATATTTTTGTTTTTACCCGTTAAATGTAATCCTGATGGTAAAATATAAATATTGATTTATTTCTATTTTTGATTAGTTTTTTAATATATGTTTTTTTGATATTAATCCAGCTTTGCAACCCAACAGCAGGGGAGACAAGATGAAAAGAAATAAGATCAAGGGAGACAAGATGAAGGAAGACAATATGAAGGGAGACAAGATGAAGGGAAACAAAATGAAGGGAGACAAGATGAAGGGAGACAAGATGACGGGGGACAAGATGAAGAAAGACAAGATGAAGGGAGATAAAATGAAGGGAGACAAGATAAACAAGATGAAGGGAGACAAAACAAGATGAAGGCAGACAAGATGAGGGCAGTTGAGGGGAGACATGAAAGGAGACAAGATGAAGGGAGACAAGATAAGGGCAGTTAAAGGGAGACAAGATGAAGGGAAACAAGATGAGGGCAGTTGAGGGGAGACAAGATGAAGGGAGACAAGATAAAGGGAGACAAGATGAAGGAAGACAAGATGAAGAGGAAAAAGATGAAGGGAAACAAGATAACGGGGGATAAGATGAAGGGAAACAAGATGACGGGGGATAAGATGAAGGGAGACAAGATGAGGGCAGTTGAGAAGAAACAAGATGAAGGCAGTTGAGGGGGAGACAAGATGAAGAAAGACAAGATGAGGGCAGTTGAGGGGAGACAAGATGAAGGGAGACAAGGCGAAGGAAGACAAGATGAGAGCAGTTGAGGAAGACAAGATGAAGGGAGACAAGATGACGAGAAACAAGATAAAGGGAGACAAGATGAGAGCAGTTGAGGGAAGACAAGATGAAGGGAGACAAGATGAGGGCAGTTGAGGGGAGACAAGATGAAGGGAGACAAGATGAAGAGAAACAAGATGAAGGGAGACAAGATGAAGGGGGACAAGATGAAGGGAGAGAAGATGAAGGGAGACAATATGAGGGCAATTGAAAAGAGACAAGATGAAGGGAAACAAGATGAAGGGACACAAGATGAGGGCAGTTAAGGGGTGACAAGATGAAGGGGGACAAGATCTTGGCTGTTGAGGGGAGACAAGATGAAGGGAGACAAGACGAAGGCAGTTGAGGGGAGGCAAGATGAAGGGAGACAAGATGAAGGGAGACAAGATGAGGGCAGTTCAGGGGAGACAAGACGAAGGGAGACAAGATAAAGGGAGACAAGATGAAAGGAGACAAGATCCAAAAAACATCCAGGTGAAGGGAGACAAGATGAGGGGAGTTGAGGGGCGACAAGATCAAGGGAGACAAGATGAAGGGAGACAAGATGAAGAGAAACAAGATGAAGGGAGACAAAACAAGATGAAGGGAGACAAGATGAAGAGAAACAAGATGAAGGGAGACAAGATGAAGGGGGACAGGATGAAGAGAAATTAACCCAGCTTTGCAACCTAACAGCAGGGGAGACAAGATGAAGAGAAACAAGATCAAGGGAGACAAGATGAAGGGAGATAAAATGAAGAGAGACAAGATAAACAAGATGAAGGGAGACAAGATGAAGGGAGACAAGATGAGGGCAGTTAAAGGGAGACAAGATGAAGGGAGTTGAGGGGAGACATGAAAGGAGACAAGATGAAGGGAGACAAGATGAAGGGAGACAAGATGAGGGCAGTTAAAGGGAGACAAGATGAAGGGAGACAAGATGAGGGTAGTTGAGGGGAGACAAGATGAAGGGAGACAAGATAAAGGGAGACAAGATGAAGGAAGACAAGATGAAGAGGAAAAAGATGAAGGGAAACAAGATTAACCCAGCTTTGCAACCCAACAGCAGGGGAGACAAGATGAAGAGAAACAAGATCAAGGGAGACAAGATGAAGGAAGACAATATGAAGGGAGACAAGATGAAGGGAGACAAAATGAAGGGAGACAAGATGAAGGGAGACAAGATGACGGGGGACAAGATGAAGAAAGACAAGATGAAGGGAGATAAAATGAAGGGAGACAAGATAAACAAGATGAAGGGAGACAAGATGAAGGGAGACAAGATGAGGGCAGTTAAAGGGAGACAAGATGAAGGGAGACAAGATGAGGGCAGTTGAGGGGACACATGAAAGGAGACAACATGAAGGGAGACAAGATGAAGGAAGACAAGATGACGGCAGTTGAGGGGAGACAAGATGAAGGGAGACAAGATAAAGGGAGACAAGATGAAGGAAGACAAGATGAAGAGGAAAAAGATGAAGGGAAACAAGATGACGGGGGATAAGATGAAGGGAGACAAGATAAAGGGAGACAAGATAAAGAAACACAAGATGAAGGGAGACAAGATGAGGGCAGTTGAGAAGAAACAAGATGAAGGCAGTTGAGGGGAGACAAGATGAAGAAAGACAAGATGAGGGCAGTTGAGGGGAGACAAGATGAAGGGAGACAAGGCAAAGGGAGACAAGATGAGAGCAGTTGAGGGAGACAAGATGAAGGGAGACAAGATGACGAGAAACAAGATAAAGGGAGACAAGATGAGAGCAGTTGAGGGGAGATAAGATGAAGGGAGACAAGATGAGGGCAGTTGAGGGGAGACAAGATGAAGGGAGACAAGATGAAGAGAAACAAGATGAAGGGAGACAAGATGAAGGGAGAGAAGATGAAGGGAGACAATATGAGGGCAGTTGAAAAGAGACAAGATGAAGGGAGACAAGATGAAGGGACACAAGATGAGGGCAGTTGAGGGGTGACAAGATGAAGGGGGACAAGATGAAGGCTGTTGAGGAGAGACAAGATGAAGGGAGACAAGACGAAGGCAGTTGAGGGGAGGCAAGATGAAGGGAGACAAGATGAAGGGAGACAAGATGAGGGCAGTTCAGGGGAGACAAGATGAAGGGAGACAAGATAAAGGGAGACAAGATGAAAGGAGACAAGATCCAAAAAACATCCAGGTGAAGGGAGACAAGATGAGGGGAGTTGAGGGGCGACAAAATCAAGGGAGACAAGATGAAGGGAGACAAGATGAAGAGAAACAAGATGAAGGGAGACAAAACAAGATGAAGGGAGACAAGATGAAGAGAAACAAGATGAAGGGAGACAAGATGAAGGGGGACAGGATGAAGAGAAACAAGATGAAGGGAGGCAAGATGAGGGCAGTTGAAGGGAGACAAGATGAAGGGAGACAAGATGAGGGCAGCTGAGGGGAGACAAGATGAGGGCAGTTGAGGGGAGACAAGATGAAGGGAGACAAGATGAGAGCAGTTGAGGGGAGACAAGATGAAGGGAGACAAGACGAAGGGAGACAAGATGACGAGAAACAAGATGAAGGGAGACAAGATGAAGGGAGACAAGATGAAGGGAGACAAGATACAGGGAGACAAGATAATGGGAGACAAGATGAAGGGAGACAAGATGAAGGGAGACAAGATAAAGAGAAACAAGATGAAGGGAGGCAAGAGGAAGGGAGACAAGATGAAGGGAGACAAGATGAAGGGAGACAAGATGAGGGCAGTTGAGGGGAGACATGAAAGGAGACAAGATGAAGGGAGACAAGATGAAGGGAGACAAGATGAAGGGAGACAAGATGAAGGGCGACAAGATGAAGGGAGACAAGATGACGGGGGACAAGATGAAGAAAGACAAGATGAAGGGAGATAAAATGAAAGGAGACAAGATGAGGGCAGTTGAGGGGAGACAAGATGAGGGCAGTTGAGGGGAGACAAGATGAAGGGAGACAAGATGAAGGGAGACAAGACGAAGGGAGACAAGATGACGAGAAACAAGATGAAGGGAGACAAGATGAAGGGAGGCAAGATGAGGGCAGTTGAAGGGAGACAAGATGAAGGGAGACTGAAATGAAGGGAGACAAGTGGTGAAATGAAGGGAGACAAGTGGTGAAAGGTTCCCGGAACCCAGCGCATACCTGGAGCGTTGGCTCGACGTCAGTGTACCAGCCTCCCCCTTCTAGAGATTGAAACCCATCAGCAATTCTGCTGTTGGGAATGACGGGGGATAAGATGAAGGGAGACAAGATGAAGGGAGACAAGATAAAGAAACACAAGATGAAGGGAGACAAGATGAGGGCAGTTGAGAAGAAACAAGATGAAGGCAGTTGAGGGGAGACAAGATGAAGAAGGACAAGATGAGGGCAGTTGAGGGGAGACAAGATGAAGGGAGACAAGGCGAAGGGAGACAAGATGAGAGCAGTTGAGGGAGACAAGATGAAGGGAGACAAGATGACGAGAAACAAGATAAAGGGAGACAAGATGAGAGCAGTTGAGGGGAGACAAGATGAAGGGAGACAGAGATGAGGGCAGTTGAGGGGAGACAAGATGAAGGGAGACAAGATGAAGAGAAACAAGATGAAGGGAGACAAGATGAAGGGGGACAAGATGAAGGGAGAGAAGATGAAGGGAGACAATATGAGGGCAGTTGAAAAGAGACAAGATGAAGGGAGACAAGATGAAGGGAGACAAGATGAGGGCAGTTCAGGGGAGACAAGATGAAGGGAGACAAGATGAGGGCAGTTGAGAAGAAACAAGATGAAGGCAGTTGAGGGGAGACAAGATGAAGAAAGACAAGATGAGGGCAGTTGAGGGGAGACAAGATGAAGGGAGACACGGCGAAGGGAGACAAGATGAGAGCAGTTGAGGGAGACAAGATGAAGGGAGACAAGATGACGAGAAACAAGATAAAGGGAGACAAGATGAGAGCAGTTGAGGGGAGACAAGATGAAGGGAGACAAGAGGAGGGCAGTTGAGGGGAGACAAGATGAAGGGAGACAAGATGAAGAGAAACAAGATGAAGGGAGACAAGATGAAGGGAGACAAGAGGAGGGCAGTTGAGGGGAGACAATATGAGGGCAATTGAAAAGAGACAAGATGAAGGGAAACAAGATGAAGGGACGCAAGATGAGGGCAGTTGAGGGGTGAAAGATGAGGGGGACAAGATGAAGGCTGTTGAGGGAGACAAGATGAAGGGAGACAACCACGAAGGCAGTTGAGGGGAGGCAAGATGAAGGGCGACAAGATGAGGGCAGAGACAAGATGAGGGAGACAAGATTAAGGGGAGACAAGATGAAAGGAGACAAGGACCCAAAAAACATCCAGGTGAAGGGAGACAAGATGAGGGGAGTTGAGGGGCGACAAGATCAAGGGAGACAAGATGAAGGGAGACAAGATGAAGAGAAACAAGATGAAGGGAGACAAAACAAGATGAAGGGAGACAAGATGAAGGGGGACAGGATGAAGAGAAATTGACCCAGCTTTGCAACCCAACAGCAGGGGAGACAAGATGAAGAGAAACAAGATCAAGGGAGACAAGATGAAGGAAGACAATATGAAGGGAGACAAGATGAAGGGAGACAAAATGAAGGGAGACAAGATGAAGGGAGACAAGATGACAGCCCGGGTAATCAATGCATGATGTCATTTCATGACCACGGGTCCTGGCCTCGACCGCGGCAGGTGTTTCTGAGAGTGATGCGGTCCGGCGGGGGGAAACCTCCCAAATGCTATAAGCTTTGCTTTGCGCAAGCACGTGTTCGGATACATACCTATAGGTTCACATGGTTGTGCACATATTCATATTGGACTATAAACATAGAGAGAGATGTATATGATAGGCAAAACCTCGATGTATACATTTATGCTATCCCCCTTGGAATTGCCTGTAGAAAATGAGATGACCTAGGTCGTGTATAAGTCATCCATTTTCTACAGATTTGGGGTTTCTACCTTTTTTTCCAGTGCATTCTGATTGTCGAAGGTTAAGGGCTTCCATTCTATACAGGGACCATTGGCCTCGAGTCTATACACCTTCGGATGTTGTTCACTGTACATTGCCAGATGTCACTGCTGTGAGCAACCTAGGTTGTTTGATTTTCTACACCCAAAAGCTTACAGACATTTTTATAGGGAACCTTTGCTCTACATTCTTTACAGACCATAAAAAATCACCAAAGTGACCTTGCTCCCTCCATTTTATACAAGGCATGTTTGAAATGAGGTTGTGAACCCCCTATTCTATACAGGCCCTCTCCCAACGGAGGTTGTGTGTTTTCATTTATACCCTGAGCCCCCTCCGAAATCTAGAGGGTGATTTTATACTTGTATACATGAATGTGTCGATTTGCAGATGAATATATCAATAATGCCGGATAGTTGCATACATTGCATACATGGCATATATACAAAGGGGTCTATGCGTGTGTATGCTTGTGAAGGGCAAGCCGATAGTCAAGGCCAAAGCCACATATTGCACCCTGAACCGAGCATGCTCATGCCGTTCGAATGCTGGGAAAGTGCTGTCTGTCAAGATAACGTGCGTGGGTTCAGGATTAAAAGATTGAGCATGATGGCGAAGATAGCAAGCACGACATGGATTTCAAGAATGGGTTCGATTATTTTTCTTTTAATTTAAACGCATAGTTTTGAAGCTGAGCTTGTTGAAACCGGACAAATTTGAGCCCCCTCAAATTTGTACATTTTGTGGGGGGCCGAACTATGGGCAGCTGACTATAGAGACAAGAATAAAGGTAATTAAGAACGCAGCGAGTAAGAGGCTAATTTCAACAATGGACTCGTTTTTCCCAAAAGCATCTCTGATGCTTGGGCTCTGCTTTACGTTTTCTCTTAAGGTGCCTGGGAGCGATACAAGCTGTGACGACGGAGATAAGAAAGGATTTCCATTTTGTTGCGCTGCAGACCGGGCGTACGATGCCGGCTGGGGGTGCAGACCGGGCGTACGAGGCTGGCTGGGGGGACTGCGGTGTGGGGCTGGCTGGGTGCGCGAGACTGGCGCGGTGGACGCTCGTGACAAGCGGAAACCGCCCGAAGCCGCCCCCGAGCGAGACTGGCGCGGTGGACGCTTGGGACATGCGGAAACCGCCCGCAAGCGAGACTGGCGCGGTGGACGCTCGTGACAAGGAAACCACCCCCGAGCGAGACGGGCGCGGGGGACGCTCGTGACAGGCCGAAACCGCCCCCGAGCGAGAGGGACGCTCTGGACATTGCGGTTTTTGTGTGTGTGTTTTTTAAACCCCCGAGCAAGACGGGGCGCGGGGGACCGCTCGTGACAGGCCGAAACCGCCCCGAGCGAGACGGTGGCGGGGGACCAGGGCCTGAAACCGCCCCGAGGCGAGACGGGGTGCGCGGGGGAGGGGGACGCTCGTGAGAGCCCGAAACCGCCCCCAGCGAGGGGACTGGGCGGGGCGACGCCCGTGGACAGCCGATGGTGCGGGGGTGGGGATAGCTCGTGACAGGCCCCCGAAAACCGCCCGAGCGAGACGAGGCGGGGACGCTAGCTCGTGACAGGCCGAAACCGCCCTCGAGCGAGACGGGCGCGGGGGACGCTCGTGACAGGCCGAAACCGCCCCCGAGCAAGACGGGCGCGGGGGACGCTCGTGACAGGCCGAAACCGCAGTCAAGCGAGACGGGGCGCGGGGGACGCTCGTGACAAGCGGAAACCGCCCCCGAGCGAGACGGGCGCGGGAGACGCTCGTGACAGGCCGAAACCGCCCCCGAGCAAGACGGGCGCGGGGGACGCTTTTTCTAATACGTATTTTTCGTGGCAGGCCGAGAAAACGCCCCCGACGAGTACGGGGCTGCGTGGGGAGAGACGTCGTGACAGGCGAACCCCGAATACGCCCTTGTCGGAGCGAGAACTGAACCGCCCCCGAGCAAGACGGGCGCGGGGGACGCTCGTGACAGGCCGAAACCGCAGTCAAGCGAGACGGGGCGCGGGGGACGCTCGTGACAAGCGGAAACCGCCCCCGAGCGAGACGGGCGCGGGAGACGCTCGTGACAGGCCGAAACCGCCCCCGAGCAAGACGGGCGCGGGGGACGCTCGTGGCAGGCCGAAACCGCCCCCGAGCGAGACGGGCGCGGGGGACGCTCGTGACAGGCC
>CAUJNA010002389.1:0-35460 GCA_963377175.1 Effrenium voratum | reverse complement strand
ATCTCTTGTTTCTTCTGTTTTTTGTATCGTGTTCACCTGGCGTTGGCCTTTGTGAGTGCAGCTTTAGGGCAGTTAGAGGACCCAGGGGACCTAGGGGACCTGGGGGACTGGGGGACTCGGGCTTAGGGGGCCTGGGGGCTCTAGGGAGCCGGCCCTGCCCGCCCGAGGCTGCGGAAGCGGCGAGTGGCGAACCTGGCGCGGGGAAGCTAGGGACCCAGGCTGGGGCTCTAAGGGAGCCCTGCCCGCCCGAGGCTGCAGTCCTTTCTCCCAAGCCTCCGGGTTGATAATCCTTCAGCACCTTGAACAAGATGCTGATGCTGTTGACCTGCCGATGGGCTATCAGCTCAGCCCGCAGAGACTCCGGCAAGGCCCTCAGCAAAGCCACTTGTCCACGTTGTTCCACTCGCTGCCAGGGCGGCCGCAGGAATGCTTCTGGGCTCCAGCTCGAGCTTCTCCATCGGCTCCGCCAGAAGCCACTGCTGGTAAGCCGCACCAGCAATCGCATCCCACCACATGTGGCTCGTCGAGCTGATGTCCCGCATGTAGGGGCCAACCAACGTCAACCAATCACCAGCAATCAGCGGCCCAGAAGAGCCCGTGATCTCCGCCTCCGACAACTCCTAACTCCTGAAGTGGGAAGATCCACCGACCTGACCACCTCCTGCTGGCTCATGAGGTTGCTTAGGAGCCCTTGGCCACCTCATGATGCCCTCCATAGCCACCACCTCCAAAGGGACCACCTCCATCGCCAAAACCACACCAGGAAGACCACCTGGAGCCGCACCTCCACTGGGCTAGACCCAGCTCTTCCTCCCCCATGCTGAACACCAGAAAACACAACCAAACTGCGCGGCTCCGATGCCGGGCAGGAATGTGATGCTTGAAAGCACAAGTGGCACTTGTGCTTTCAAAGCGGCCAGGTGGGAGGCTCCGACGCCGGGCAGGTGGCGATGCTCGAAAACACAAGTGGCACTTGTGTTTTCGAAGTGCCTCGGAGCTGGAAACAGGCACCAACCATTTTTTGGTTGCTGCCCGCGTGGAGTTCCGCTGCAGACTGCGCCGCGCGAAAGCGCGAACACAGAACATAGCACCTCTCTCTTTAGAGGGGGTTTCCCAAATGGATTCTATTCTACCTGAGAGGGGTCCTGGCACTTGTCCGTCCAGGAAACGACCTTGTCCTGCGAAGGATTCGAAGTCTAAAACGCTGCGTGCAGGCGTGTGGCTGCAACATAACGACCCCTAGATATGCGGCTTGGCAAAATGCCCCGCAGCTGCCTTTGTTTCTGCAAGGCGAGCCCCCTCAAAGGAAACCCTGGCTGGCTTTCTGGCTGGCTTCTGGCTGGCTTTTGGCTGGCTTCTGGCTGGGTTTTGGCTGGATTTGGTTGGCTCCTGGCTGGCTTCTGGCTGGGTTTGGTTGGCTCCTGGCTGGGCTTTGGCTATAAAAAAAAGAGGTTTGGCTGGCTTCTGGTTGTGTTAATGTTTTCTGGTACGTAGACACCCTACATGACTGTGGAATAGACACAGCAGTGTGCATGGAGTTGTGAACTGAATCTCGAACCGCTTAGCGCGTGTGGCTCAAAAGAAGCATGTGCGCATGTGTGCGAACTGTGTTGTTTTGTGTTGGGTTTTGGAGTTTAACTTGGTAGCGGAGCTCTGCTCCATCCAAGGGACAGAGCTCAATGGCGCCATGGTTTCTTTTTCTGCTTATGGTGTGCTGTGGTGGTCACAGCCGGGACGCAGGTGAGGATGGGAACCTTACGCTGGCAGGAAAGAGTGTTTTCACTAGGAGAACAGCAGACGATGCAAAGCATGGGGTTCTGTTGAAGAATGGCGCAGGAGGAAAGGACAGTTTCACAAACAAGGTTTTGGGCAAGCACGAGGTATCAATTTCTGAGTTTGATTTTCAATGCAACAGCTTGAGTGGTTTTCCCGGTATGTGGAATGCATGCAGAGCAATTTTTGATGGATGGTATACTTGCAGAGCAATTCTTGACGAGTGGTGGTATCTTGCATTTTCATTTGCGTTTTCGTTTGCAGTTATTGGCAGAATGGTGGTGACGCGCTTGAGCCGGGGAAGCAATTTCGTGAAGGTGCGGATATGGAAGCGGAGATCTGCGAGGAGACGGACATGCATGAGGCGCCGTTGGAAAGCAGTTGTATTTGCATTATTTGTGGAGCAATGTTCAATGGTGCAAGCAATGAATTGATGGGTGAACTGGTCAACATTGCAAGAGGTTCACAAGCAGCGGTACAGGCATCAGCTGAAGTGGTCACTTGGATCGGCCAGATGAATCTTGGACAATCCCAATCATCAGATGGGTACAGGACTGGAAGCAGCTTCAAGGATCTTGAAGAACCCGGAGTACTTCGATGGAGAAGGAAGTGCGTGGGCAATCTGGAGACATGGTTTCCTTAACTGGATTACATATGCAGATGCTTTCTTGGGAAATGCAATTGAGCAGGTGGAGCAACAAGACCCAGGTGCAGATGTTGCTTTAGATACAGATGAGGCTAGAGCTCTTTCAGTGCGGCTGTATGCAGTTCTGACAAGCTATTTGCGAGGTAGCGCGCTGCAGCTGTCACGGCGTATGTCTTCGAGCAAGAATGGTTTGCAGTTGTGGAAAGTACTGGTGAATCAGTACGCACCGGCGACAAAGCAGAGGTCACTTGCGATTTCTCAGGCAATAGCAACGTATCCTGGTTTTACACGAGACAAGACTTTTGCAGAATCAATAGCAGGTTTGGAACAGCTGGTGAATGAATATTTTGTGGTTACAAACAAGAAGTTTGATGAGGATGTCTTACTGGGTGTGTTACTTCGGTGCTCTCCCCAGAGTTTGAGACAACACCTCACTTTGACAATGACCAGGGAGACCACGTATAGGCAAGCAAGAGAGCTTATCTTGGGATATGAGAGAAGTGCGAAAACATGGGATGTTCAATCTGTGCTGAAGCAGTTTCAGGTGAGCAGCAGTCATGATACTCAAGGACCAACACCTATGGAGGTGGACCGCGTGGAGAAAGGTGGATACAAAGGTGGAAAGGACAAAGGACGTGGCCGAGGTTTTGGCTATGGCAAGGGTGCTGGAGCAGGCTGGACAGCTTGGTATTCAGGAAAGGGCAAAGCAAAAGGACAGGATGAGTCGTTCAGCCGGAAAGGAAAAGACAAAGGAAAGAGCAAAGGCAAGAAAGGCAAGAAGGGCAAAGGAAATCAGATGCAGAAGGGAAAAGGAAAACGCTTGGAGACAGACGTTTGCAGAATTTGTGGAGGATTAGGGCACTGGGGAAACGAGTGTCCAAGAAATCCGCGAGCTCGAGAAGTGGCTCAATCAGATCAAGCTCCTGGATCTCAGCAGCAAGCAGGGAAACGGAGATACCCCAACAGTGAGACAGGTGAGGATGTGCCATGTGGCGACCCCTCCTAAGCCGGGTGAGACAGAGTATTTTGAGATGGCTTCTGAGGGAGATGGCGACTGGGTGTGTGCAGTCACAGCAGGCGGGACAGAACATTTCTGGATAGGTGACGATGTCGCAGAGTGTCCGGAAGATGAGTTTTATAGCTGGTTCATGGATGAGCTGGATTCAAGAAGGAGCGCTGGATCGGTGCCAGAGCTTGGTGAAGTGCTTGCAACGGTGAGCATGGTGCAAGGTGAAGTTTATCAGCTGGAGACAAAAGGGGATGAGTCTATAGTGCTGGATAGCAGGTGAGAGTCTCAGGAATGCGACGTATTGAGTTGGCTTTGCTTGGGGCAGAATCAGAAGTGCAATGCAACATTGGTGAGAGTTTCGTGGTGGCAGGCGTGACAAATATCTTGATCTCGCTTGGCAGGCTGATGAAGATGGGTTGGACAGTACAACAGTCGGAGATTCCTGGAGAAGCAGGAAAGCTGGTGGCTCCAGATGGAAGTGTGGATGTTCCTGTTTATTTCAGAAGGAACAGCTTGGTGGTGAGAGCAAATGTGATGTCAGTTCAAGAACTATCCAAAGCAGTTGTGCGGTCTGTTCAGGTGGATGTTCGTTTCAGTACAATCAGCATGGAACCGAAAAGGGGCAGATGGAATTTTCTGGATAATGGTACGCCGTGCATGTTTTCCAGTGGCAATGCGTTTTCACTCCCACCTGGAGATGGACGCACCAACATGACGACAGCTGTGCGACGAGAAGGAGGCTGGTGTGCAATTGAGATTGGTGCAGACCTTAGCAGCATGGTGAATAGAGAGGAAAGACTTCCTGGTGGCTACGAGGGTGACATGCTTACCTTTGTTCATAGGCGTGAGAGAAGTGAAGAGGAATTTCTTGAAGAAGCGATGATGAGAAAATCCGGTGATGGAATTGTATTCAGTTTTGAGTCAGGAGTTCCGGAAGAATTGAGGCAAAAGCGAGATGATGATCTTGTTGTCCCAGCAGCCGGAGGACATGGAGCAGTATCAGAGAGCTGAGAAGAGGCTGCTGCCAGGAAGGAATTTTGTCAGGAAGGAATTTTGTCAGGAAGCGGGCTCTGCCAGGAAGGAATTTTGTCAGGAAGGAATTTCTGCCAGGAAGGGCTCTGTCAGGAAGGAATTTTGTCAGGAAGGAATTCTGTTAGGAAGGAATTCTGCCAGGAAGGAATTCTGCCAGGAAGCGGGCTCTGCCAGGAAATGGGCTGTGCCAGGAAAGGCTCTGCCGGGAAGTGTGCTCTGCCAGGAAGGGGGAGTCAGCTTTGGAGTTGTGTGTGATGTTGTCGTCTTCTTTTGGGCGGGGGGGAGTCAGCTTCCGGGGGTGCGAAGGGGGGAATGGGGGCGAGTCAGCTTTGGAGTTGTGTGTGATGTTGTCGTCTCCTTCTTTTGCGGGGAATGGAGGCGAGTCAGCTTCCGGGTGGGTGTGATGATGTCGTCTTCTGCGGGGAATGGAGGCGAGTCAGCTTCCGGGGGTGCGAAGGGGGAATGGAGACGAGTCAGCTTTGGAGTTGTGTGTGATGTTGTCGTCTTCTTTTGGTCGGGGGGCGAGTCAGCTTCCGGGGGGGCGAAGGGGGGAATGGGGGCGAGTCAGCTTCCGGGGGTGCGAAGGGGGGAATGGGGGCGAGTCAGCTTTGGAGTTGTGTGTGATTTTGTCGTCTTCTTCTTTTGCGGGGAATGGAGGCGAGTCAGCTTTGGAGTTGTGTGTTGTCGTCTTCTTTTGCGGGGAATGGAGGCGAGTCAGCTTCCGGGGGGGTGCGAAGGGGGAATGAGGCGAGTCAGCCCGGGGTGGGTGTGAAACTGTTGCTGTTGTCGTCTGCTTTCTTTTTTTGGGGGGGCGGGGGGCGAGTCAGCTTCCGGGGGGGTGCGAAGGGGACGGGGGGCAAGTCAGCTTCCGGGACGGGGGGCGAGTCAGCTTCCGGGGTTGGGTGTGATGATGTTGTCGTCTGCTTTTTTTTGGGGGGTGTGAAGGCAAGTCAGCTAGTCAGCTTCCGAAAAGGGCCGAAGGGGGAATGATGTGAGTCAGCTTTGGGCTTTGGGGTTGGGTGTGATGATGTTGTCGTCTGCTTTTTTTTGGGGGGGGGGGCGAAGGGGGAAGGGGGGCGGGTCAGCTTTGGGGTTGGGTGTGAAACTGTTGCTGTTGTCGTCTGCTTTTTTTTTTTCGGGGGGTGTGAAGGGGGAAGGGGGCGAGTCAGCTTCGGGGGTGCGAAGGGGGAAGGGGGGGGGCAGCTTTGGGGTTGGGTGTGAAACTGTTGCTGTTGTCGTCTGCTTTTTTTTTTGGGGGGTGTGAAGGGGGAATGGGGGCGAGTCAGCTTCCGGGGGGCGATCTCGGGGTCGATGAACAAGGTACCGCCAGCAGAATGCGGCAGACCCTCGAGGTGGCGGGGGAGAAGGAGCTCAGCGAGCTTGGGAAATACTGCACGTCGTGCCGTGCGGTCGCGTAGTTGGTGTTGCTGGTTTTCAGCTTGTAGTCCAGGCTCTGCATCAACTCATCCTGTGCTCCGGCTGTGACTACCTCCACGCTTCTTTACATGTAGCGCAACACGCATTTTCACTCGTACGGCGAAGCAGGGTCTAGGCCGCCTCGATGTCTCGGGCCAGCTGGTCGTAGCTCGGCGGAGGCAGGCGGCTCTGGCGTGACTGTCCGGAGCTGCAAGAGTTCGGCTGGGACTGAGGCAGAGTCACTGGGTTCAGGCCCCAGGAGAAGGGGCGTGGCGTGTGGTTAGCCTGCGCCTGGACGCGGAACGATTGTGAGGAGGCGCGGCTGCTTGCGGGGCCCGACGTGCTGCTGCCGGAGCGCAGCGTGAAGTGCTGAGTGAGTAGCGTTGTTCATGTTGTTGGCGGACCGGACGTCCTGCGCAGCTGCGTCCTCACTGCCCTGCTGAGTGCCGGAAGAGCGTGTTCTCCAGCGCCCAGCCCGTGCCGCGCGCGAGACCGTAGGCTGCGCCGCCTGCGAGTCCCACGGCCAACCCAGCCGTTGCCGCTGCGCCGACTCCTGCCGTGGCAGCCAGCGTTCCAGCAACCTCGCCCGCTGTGTGTGGGCGCGAGGGCTGCTGCTCCTTCTGCCAGGCCTCCCAGGTACCCGAAGGCCCCGCCCACGCCCTCGGCAGCAACGGCAACCTCTCCCTCCTCCGCAGCCACTGCTGCTGTCTCCTCTATGGCTTGCGCTGCGCCACGCTCCACCTCCTGCGCGCGCTGCTCATCCAGGAGGCGCTCTATGTCGTCGGGTCGACCGATGATCTGCTGGGCGGCCGCGCTGCGGTGATGGAGGGCGGGCCCTGACCGTTGTTTGTCAGGGCGTCGGCCTTCCTCAACGAAGCGGTTTCCTCCGTGGCCTTGGCGCATGCGGGCCAAGTCCTCGTCCGTGGCCTCTGCGGGAGTGCGGAAGCCTTCCTCTGGAATTGCCCGCAGGGGGCGTGTGCTGCAGAGGCTGCGGGTTGGGGTCCTCGCTGGGCTGCACGAAGTCGACGTGGCCTTGCGGTCCGGCTGGTCCAGGGGCAAGGGCTCCCCCCGCTCAATGTAGCCCGCAACCTGCTCGAAGCGCGGGCGCTGGTTGAAGCCGTGGGACCGAAGCCCTTCATCTCTTTTATCCATTACTGCGCAACGCCCCGGCGCTCGGCGCGCGCGCAGCTGGGGTACCTGGCGGCGCACTGCCTCCGTCAGCCGGCTCACATCGTCCAGGCGCCGCTGCCCCTCCTGGGCCAGCCTGCGCTCCCCCAGCCAGTTGTTGAAGGCCCGCGCCTCCTCCAGTTCGCGTGCAGGTCGTAACTCGGGTAGGCCTTGCGGAACCACCGGAGCATCTGCGGCTCGTCGCGGGGCATAGAGCCAAGTTACAGAGCCAAGGTTAGGTAGAGCTTAGACCTTCGGCGTTAGCAGCTATGTAAGTTAGTTTAGGTTTCTAAGGCGCCGGGGCGGGAGTTTGATCGTCGCTCGGGATTGCGACCCTCTGCGGTGGTCGAGGTTCAAAAACTGCGGACTTTTTACGATTTTTAGCTGCGCTGCGGAGATTCGCGTGGTCGAGGTTCAAAAACTGAGACTTTTTACGATTTTTAGCATGCCCGCGCGACCTCTGCGGAGATTCGTGGTCGAGGTTCAAAAACTGCGGACTTTTTACGATTTTTCTGCTGGCCGCGCGCGGCCCTCTGCGGAGATTCGCGTGGTCGAGGTTCAAAAACTGGGGACTTTTTACGATTTTTAGCATGAACCCTCTGCGGAGATTGCGCGTGTCGAAGCGCTCTCGCTGTGGCGCCGTGCAATATTCTTGCTCGCGAAACGGCCTTTGGAAGTTGTCTCCGCGCCTGCTTTCGCAATCCCGCGGTTGCGGGTTCGATTCCCCCCTGGTCCGCGGCAGCTCCGGCTGGAAAATCGTAACTTTTCAGTACAGACGTAATGCGCGGAGCGTGCCCCCACAGCTCGGGCTGGAAAATCGCAACTTTTAAGTACAAACGTAGTACGCGGAGCACACCCCCACAGCTCCGGCTTGAAAATCGCAACTTTTAAGTACAAACGTAGCACGCGGAGCGTGCTCCGGGTGGAAAATCGCAATTTTTAAGTACAGACGTAGTATGCGGAGCGTGCTCCCGCAGCTCAGGCTGGAGAATCGCAACTTTTAAGTACAAACGTAGTACGCGGAGCACACCCCCGCAGCTCCGGCTGGAGAATCGCTACTTTTAAGCACAAACGTAGTACGCGGCGCACACCCCCGCAGCTCCGGCAGCACTTGCGCAGAGCAACTTGCGCAGAGTCACTTGCGCAGATCAACTTGCGCAGAGCAACTTGCGCAGAGCAATTGCACAAGGCACTTGCGCAGAGCAACTTGCACAGACCAACTTGCACAGGCACATGCGCAAGGCGCTTGCACGGAGCAACTGGCGCAGAGCCCTTGCGCAGAGCAACTTGCTCAGAGCACTTGCGCAGAGCAACTTGCACAGAGCAGGCGCAGAGCAACTTGCACAGACCAACTTGCGCAGAGCACATGCGCAAAGCGCTTGCGCGGAGCAACTGGCGCAGAGCACTTGCGCAGAGCAACTTGCTCAGAGCACTTGCGCAGAGCAACTTGCACAGAGCACTTGCGCGCAGCAGCTTGCAGAGAGCAACTTGCGCGCAGCAGCCTGGAACAATGCAGCTTGCGCAGACCACTTTCGTGAGAAATCGCGCGGCGCAGTTCGAGCTGTGGAAAAATGCTTTCGGGCCAGTCGTCCTCTAGTTCAATAGGAAATATTTTTTTAAACGACCTTTGGGGGATTAGACGTGATCCAAAAACAGCACGAACGACAACGACGAGCCCCTCAGTCGGACGACTTGCCCTTCCAGATCGGTCAGCCGGAAGCGCATGTGTCTCAGGGTGATAGGGCCCCTCGCTGCCATGAAGTGCCCGTCATAGGAGCCGGTCTCCACAATCACGCCGCTCTTCAGCATGATCTTGGATAGGATGTCGTCCCCTCAGATTGCCCAGCGCGCGCCTGGCGTTGGCCAGCTGGGCTGCTGCCCGCCGGAGACGAAGCTCCGGCCGAGCATGTGGTCCACGCTGAAGGGCTTGGTCGGAGAGGCGGGCGGCGCAGCAGGGTAGTCCACAGCGTCTGGGAACTGCTGCTGCAGCTCCAGGTGGTTCAGGATGAGGCGGTTGCCGTCGTAGGCTACGCTCAGGCTGTTCGTGGTCTCGCTATAGGTCGCGGTGGCAAAGTTGGAGCTGATCCAGGCGGCCAGCCGGGCGCGTGTACGCCCCCTCGGGAGTTCAGAGTCCCAAGCGCGGCGTCGACCCAGTAGAGGTAGCGGCCCCGGTCTGTCGAGAGGAAGCTGTCCGCGTCTGATCTTGTAGACGGCCAGCCGGGCGTCGCTCTGCAGGGTCGACCTCGAAGTCGCTGTCCGAGCCGGCCACCCTCTTGCGACTGTCCACGTAGATCGTCGTCATGCCTTTTCTAAGGAAGCCACCCGTCCGGCGAACGATGGGCAACTGGACGGCTGCGACGGAGGTGCAGCAGGACCCAGAGGGACCAATAGACCCTTGAAAATTCGACCCTTTTTAAATAAGGGTGTAAGCCCTAGATTGCAAAGTCAAATAAGGGTCTATTTTTTTTACACCATGAGGGAGGGAGGGGAACACATGAGGGAGGGAGGGGAACACATGAGCATCACTCTTCTTGTCTCGCATAGCTCAGCAGTTTGTATATAGTGTTCTGCCGCCATGGCGGGATTAGAACCCAATGCTCGAACTCTCGTCGCGATTTTCAGGAAGCGCATGCCAGGAGGACCAAAATCTGCAGACTACTTGCAGACCCAGACATTCTGTGCGCAAGGCTCGAAGATCTCCTCATGGACATATGCCGCGTTCAGAGGCGCAAGACTGGCAAGTTCCTGCAAACTTGCATCAAAGAAGCTTGGGCCTTGAGTCATGGCGAAGTCAAGACTTTTGCTCAAAGACTTCAAGCAGGTTTGGAGCACATCTACCTGAAGAAGAAGCAGGCCACCTCAGGCAAGAAGCTTGCCCCTGCAGTTGCCAGGATAATCAAGCTTTTGAGCAAGGAGGGCTTGGCTGAGGTGCCAAACGCGTCTGAGCAAGGCAAGGAGGACCTCCAAAACTTGTCTCCAGAGCAAGTCTCCAAGCTCTACGAGAAGTTTGGCGTGGACACTGTCCCAGAGTTGGCAGCATCCAGCAGTTCCCAGTTGGTCCCCATTGAGGTTTGCAGCTCCCAAGAAATTCTCGCAAGCCAGGCGTCGGCAGCACCCCCAGATGTTAACTACAAGCAGTACACTTGTTCGCACGCCGTGGCCCTCGTTCGACTCTTTCCTGACGGCTCCCAAACAACTGCCACCATGAAGGTGGGCCGGGAAGCTTTGCCTTGGCATGGTGTTGGCCATGGATCCCAAGGTCAAAAAAGCTGCAAAGGCAGCTGCAAAGGCAGCTGCTATGGCCTTGAAAAGGCACGCCAGCAAAGCACCTGCTGACTCTGGGAGTTTGAAAGCCATGAAGAAGCCGGCAGCTGCCCCTGTTGGCCTTCCAAAGTGTAGTGATGCCTCGAATCATTTATTTGCTGTCATGCACTATAAGAACAGCAATTCGTACGCCATTCGTGCAAAGACTGGCACCAAAGCCCAGCTCTTTTTGGCATTGTCAAGGATGCTGTGGCTAAGCTCACCGCTGGAGACGATGTCCAAGCTGTGAAGGAGTGGGCACGATCTGCGTAGAACACGGTACACTGTGGCCCAAAACCTGCACTTGTTTTTTGGGGAATGCGCATGTTCGAATGTATATGTGAACGCATCTGCAGTGTGTGTTGTTGCAAACAGGCCAGGCTGTGTGAACACATGCGATTTCAACTGACACATTCTTACGTACAAAAGGAACAAACGACAAACCACCACAATGTTTATGAGGGAGGGAGGGAGGCGACCTTGGTGGGAAGGATGGTGGCTTGAAAGTGTTCTGTTTTAAAATTGTTGCAAACCAACCATGTGCAGGAGGGAGGGTGGCATCCTTCTGGCCATTCCTCTTTGCAGCCATTGCTGAGAAGCTCAAAATATTCTAGCGCTATAATGCTGCAAATCTAAATGGAGCAAAGTGCAAATTCCATCCATCCATCCAGGATTCTCTCAAATGTAAAAATTCCAGAATGTTCAAGGATCAATGCCAATCAGACATCAAGATAAACAAGTGGGGTATCTTCATAGAAAAAACCAGGGTTGAAAAAGTTGAAAATTTTCAACTTTTTCAACTACATTTTAAATGTAAATTCAACCATGTTTTTTCTCCAGTCCACATTCATCACATTCTAGCACTGGCATTGTACACAGACTTGGTGGATGCCAGTCACTGCGCAAACCCTATCAAATCCTCAAGATCATGTTGACATGACATGCTATGGCAATTCCCTAGGACTGTTTGGGACCTGTTTCAAACATTTTGCAACTGCCAATATTTCATGAATATAAAAAATGTGATCCAGTCCAATGAAAAAATGAGTGTACATTTCCCTTGATTGAGTGAAAACAATGGATCAAAACAATGGACCAACCAAGGACCAACAAGGGACCAAAGTTTTTTTCCAAAAGGTTTGCATGAAATGGTGCCCATTGAGATCATTCAAATATTGCGCATTTGAAGTTCGAGTGCTTTTTTCAAAAACAAAACTAGCATCCCTCCATCCATTCCCTCCTTCCCTCCCTTCCCTCCCTTCCCCTTCCCTCCATCCCTCCCTCATTCCATCCATCCCTCCCTCCCTCAACATACAAGTATTTGGCATGACACCCTGCCAGCATGCAATGTGTTTTTCCATATTGCCAACTGCACATGCTAATTACTCCTGCTGATGCTGCCTATGCATAGCTGCAGCATACGCACGATAGCCTGCCTCATTCCTTGTAGGAGGAGGAGGCAACATGGGAGCGGCAGGCTGGTCGGCCACATCATAAACTTCTGCCACTGTCACCGTCGAATTGACCAAAAACCACCCCACAGGCTTTGGGGGGTGGTCAGTGGTCTTTGGCATAGCTTTGGCTGCAGGTGCTTACGTTTGGCAGGTGGTACCGCTGGCGGTTTCGGTGGAGGAGGCACAGGAGGAGGTACAGGTGGTACCTGGCAGGTATCATGGTGGTTTTTTCCCTCCCTCCCTCACCATGCTGTACAAGTGCAAGCTCTAAAACAACAATGCAGACAGCTGCATCCCAGTCCTCGGGTGGCAGCTTGGGATATTGGCATTACAAGTTGCCGTCTTCCTCCCTCCCTCCTTCCTTCGGGCTCCCTATAGGTTGTCTTGTTTTGCATTATTTTTCAGTGACCACATCCTCCCCCCATGATTTTCAGTTCAGGGTCGATCTTCTTCTTGCCCTTCTTCTTGTCCTTGGCCAGCTCCTCCTTCTTGAAGTCAGCCTGACACGGGAAAAACATGTTTCAGCTCCCTCCCAGTCCGTCTCTTGCAGCGCCTCCCTCCCACTCCCAGTCCCTCCCTCCCAGTCCCTTCCCTCCCTCCCAGTACTCTCGGTCCCTCCCTCCCAGCCAAGAAACGCACTTTGTGCTCATACAGCCGACCCGCCAGTAGTACCTCTTAGAGCACAACCTGCAAGGACGCCACCAGGTCCGGTTATCGACGAGGAGCAGCAGGCGCAGCGTCTGGGGCAGGCCAAAGCCTCCTGGCATGCCTCTGTCACAGTGGCATGTATGACAGCCAAGCTGGGGTTTGCAGGCACAAAGCCATCAGGCCCACCTGTGCTCTCTTGCAACTGCTCCAAAACAATGGATGCAGCTTTGGCTTCAGGCGACATTTCTTCTTCCCCCTCTACAGGGGGCACAGCTTTGGCCTGGGGCTCATTGGCCTTGGCCTTGGCTTTGGCCTTGCACTTTGCTTTTGCAGGGGCACTGGCAGGCCTCTTCAAGGAAGGCATGGTGGACCGAGACATGATGGCACCGAGACAGCTCAGGATCGCTCACATGAGCCACGCATCAAGCAACAGGTTTCCAACACGAGCCATGCATCAAGCAAACTGCGATCAAGCATGTGTCAAGCGCCCAGTCCCCCTTAGACAATCCCTTTTACAGCTACAAATTATTCCAACATCATCCCTTCTAAAAAACACCATTGGGGTCATGTTACAACAATTTAGCTCCTATCGGCCAAAGGAAAGGCAGCTGCTGCCAAGGCAGCTCCTGCCACTTTGAAGTCTGTGAAGAAGGCCTCTTCTGGCCCTTCAGTTGACAAAGCCGCCCAACAAGGATTCATCAACAGCATCAAGTGTAGGGCCAACACTGAGAACGACCCTGATGCCCAGACCTTGTTGGAGGCCTGAAGGCCTGATGTTTAAGAATACAATAATAATATGCAAATTTTATTTTGCATTCAGACCCTAATTAGTAGATTTTGTTTTCCAATTTTTAACCTTCAGTTTTTCACATTTTGAAATTTGGTAATTTTTCTCAAATCAATCTACTTTCTGTGGCCTTTGCAGGCCTACAATAAGATGAGCTCCACCAAGAAGAAGGCTCTGATTTCGAGATTTCAGGCCCAGGGGGGCTTGAAGAATCTTTCTTGGGCAGCCGAGCTCAAGCAGGAAGCCATTGACTCCACCACTGTGACCTCCAATACTGAGAAGGCCTCCCAGATTTTGAAGTTCCATGGGCTTGTGGTTGGAGTCAATATCACCCAGGAGCGGCAGGATGTGGTTCTGAAGGAGCTCCTCAGAGAGAACCGGGAGGAGTTGGGCCTGGATCCCAACATCAACATCGATCAGGTGCATCCCACCATTCCTGAGCTGAGCCGCTACTACTACGAGAAGGCAAGCTCCAGCACCTCGACTTCGAATCAAGTTCAAACCTTGGAGGTGGGCTCCAGCTCTGTCAAGACGGACAGCTTGCTCAAGCCCTCTGCTGGAAACCATGAAGGCCTTGCAGTCTGTGAAGGGCAAGGTCGATAAAGAGCTGGCCCTGGCCAGGAGCCTTTTGCTTGACTTGGAGGCGAACGAGACTGAGGCATTTTTGGAAGGCTGTTGACTCCTGGTTGCTTTTCTGTCGGAAGGCCCTCAACCAGGGAAACAAAGCCAACCCAGACACAAAGCTGGAGGAGCTCAAAGAGCTGGCCTCCCAGCTTGAAACTGTGAAAGGGAGTGGTGTCGTCCACCTGGATGGCTTAAAGGGCGTCCAAAAGAAGTTGCTGTGAAGAGAACGTGCAGGAGGGAGAGAGAAAAACGACCTTGTCCTTCATTCACTTGCTGACTGTGCAGCTTGAACTACAGTGCCAGCCATTTTCGAACTTTGTCTGAGTCATGTCAAAATATTTTGTGTTACAACGAGGAGAGAGAGAGAGAGAGAGAGAGAGAGAGAGAGAGAGAGAGAGAGAGAGAGAGAGAGAGAGAGAGAGAGAGAGAGAGAGAGAGAGAGAGAGAGAGTGAGAGAGAGAGAGAGACAGGTAGAGATACAAGAATTTGCATGCGCAGCTCCTTGCTCGATGTCATGTTCAGTTGTTAGATGCAAGCTGGTAAGCCATGGCATCTGTGTGGCACAAATTTTCTGGGATGTGACACCTGCTAGTGCCATGTTCCACAACAAGAAGAGTGGGGACAATATTTTCGAGTCCCCCACAAAACGGTTGAGGCAGCATGTTCACACACTGTTTTTGGACAACAAGCTGAGTGGACAAGAAACCCAGCTTCTGGAGAACCAGATTGGAGCCTGTCACGCGCAAGGCATCTGTCAATGTCAGCAAAAAGGCTGCCAGGGACATGCTGAGAAGATGCTTGAAGGGCACAAAGTGGCCCAAAATATATACAGCTGAAATACGAATTTGGGACGCCAAATTACAAGTGGAGAAGTACGCCAAGGTAGCACTGCTGCTGCCACATGAGCTTTTGCATGTTCTTGGCACCATGAACTCAGCTGAGACTTTGACGCAACTGGATGGTGCTGTGGAGTCTGTGCAGGCGCATTGCAGGAAAGCACAAAGAGCTTTTGGCAGCCCAACGTGTGGCTTCGGATTGTGGAGTGATGCTTTCCAGGGCTAGAGCCTCCACATCATACAGTCCGAATCCGGTCTGTGCGATTCCTCATGAGTTGGTCCTCAAGGAGAAAACATTTCAAGATATTTTTAGCATCATTGCATGGAGCTTCCAGTGCATGGCCATTCAATTCATGCCCAACCACAGGCATGATGGCAGTCCTTGGTGCGTCCCAGAAGACAATTGGAGGAAACAACGGCAAGGCTTACCCTTGCCTTGTCCTGGTGTTCTTGCTGAAGTGCGATGTGATTGGAAATGTCAAGCTGAAGTGTTTGGCCTTCCCAGCTGGCAGCAAAAAGCTGGCATTTGCTGCAAATGCTCTGCCACCTTGGAAACCTTCACTGACTTCACTTCCAATGCTGTGCGGAGGACCGAAAGATACAGCCACTGGGATTTTCTGGAGAAACTCGAATCCTTCAAGGACTGCTCTTTACAAATGTCCATTCTTCACCACCGAAGTTTTTAAATTGGATTGGCTGCATGTTGCAGATTTAGGCTGCAGCTGCGATATGCTTGGCAATCTTCTATGGTATGTTCTGCCCAAATTTGGTGGCACCAGGCAGGAGCAACTGAGTGCGTTGTGGCTCCGTATGAAGATATATTACGCTGACTGCGCCATCCAAGACACAATTGGCAACTTGACCTTTGGCATGCTGAGGAAAAAAAGCACCACTTCGCCCAAGCTGAGAACTAGGGCAGCTGAGACAAGAGCATTGATCCCCTTTGGGGAATCCATTGCTCAGTCCATGCTGGACAGCGACATTCCCTTCGAGTTGGGCATCAAGGATGCCATGCATTTTTTGCAATTGTCTTATGATTGCCTTCACAAGGACCGATTCGACCAGGTCCATTTTCAGAATGTTGTCTTCAAGTTCTTGCAAACATATCAATGCCTTGGATCTTTGGCAACTGAAGAATACACTTGGCATCTCAAGCCGAAATCCCATTTGCTTGCTGAGATTGCTTTGGCTGGGGACTGCCCGTCTTTAAATTGGTGTTACCGCGATGAGGAAGCTGGAGGTAGCATCAGCAAGATTGGCCGCTCCAGAGGAGGCCAACAAACTTTGTGGTCTGTGTCCAGTAGATGTTTGCACTGCGACTTCCAGGCGCCAGTGTTTGATGAAAAAGACTTTGGCAGCCACGCGTTGCCTGCACGTTTCTGCGCTTGCGTGTCTGACTGGCAGCTTCAAAACATCAGCAACACTGGAGGGGGGACGGCAGGAGCAAATGTCGCATGGATTGGTTGGTTAACTGGGACTGCATGGAGGGAGGAAGGGAGGAGTCCAAGTTCCAGAACACAATTTTTTACCAAAACAAATAAGGGTCTATTTTTTTAATTCGACCCTTAAATTAAACGCTTGTTAAAATAAAACTCGACCCTAACGAGCGCTTTCGACCCTTATAAGGGTCTATTGGTCCCTCTGGGGAGATGTTCTCACACCTCGCGTTGATCAGAGTGGAGCTGGCGAACAGCTTCTAACCCAGGAAGCTGAGCGCCGCTCCCATCGGCTTCTTTTTCCAGTGCGAAACGCTCTTCAAAGCGCATGTAGAACATTTGGCTCTTAGGCTTCAGATAGTAGACGAAGAGGAAGCTATAGGGCTCCCGGGTCTGCTCGCAGATCCTGTGCAGCTTGTCCTTCGCAGGGCTGAGCTCTTCGATGACGGCGTCCAGCTCGTGCTGGTTGCGCAACCTCCAGCAGCAAAGGAATTGCATGTTCACCCGCACCGCTGCGCTGATAAGCCTCAGCTTCTGGGAGCTCGTGCCGGCCTCGGAGGTCCTCGGCTGGCTGGAAAACCCTGCGAAGAACAAAGTCCTCCGGAGCTCGGGAACTGGGCCGCTTTTGCGCACCTTTTCGGCCCAAAAGCGAGCGGTGACGAAGCGGTGACAAGCGGTGACAAGCTTAGCGGGATGGAATTTGCCTGCTTTTCCGGGCCGAAAACGGAATCCAGAACACAGCAAGCGTCTGGAGGCTGATTTCGACCGAAAACGAGCGAATCTGGAGGCTCAGGCACCACACTTGACGTCTGACACGAAAAAACGAACTTTTCGGAGTTGGCCGTTTTGAGCGCTTTTTGCACAAAAAACGGAGCGGTGACGAAGACCGGTGACATCGGCAAAACGTTCAGCTGGATAGAGAATTTGGCTGTTTTGCAGGGTTTGGGGACCAAAAATCCCAAATACTTAGGGTGGTATAGGCTTTCTTTCCTTACTACTCAATCCTGTGCTTGGCGCAGGATTGAGTGGAGCAATCATGGCTCGGCGCAGGATTGACTGAAAACTCCGCCAGCGCCCCTGCGACAGTGGCCCGCGCCAGGCCCGCACCACCCGCGCGCCAGGGCCCAGGCCCGCATCAGGCCCCAGGCCCGCACCAGGCCCGCGCCAGGCCCGCGCCAGGCCCGCACCAGACCCGCACCACGGGCAAAATCCGACCTGGTCTCGCTAGCAGCTCCCTTGTCTCAGTGGTTATGACCTGCGAGCGAACATTAATGAACCAACCTTGACCAACCTTGCCCATTAATGAATCAGCCCGTTCCATTATTGACTCAAACTTAGTCCTCTGGAACTTGGGAACTTGGCCGCTTTTGCGCACTTTTCGGCCGAAAAGAGAGCGGCGACGAAGCGGTGACAGGCTCAGGCATCCATGCCACTTGCCGTCTGACACGAAAAAACGAACTTTTCGGAGTTGGCCGTTTTGAGCGCTTTTTCTGTCGTGCCGCGTAAAACCCTGCGAAGAACGAAGTCCTCCGGAACTTGGGAACTGGGCCGCTTTTGCACACTTTTTCGGCCTAAAAGCGAGCGGTGACGAAGCGGTGACGAACGGTGACAAGCTCGGCGGGATGGAATTTGCCTACTTTTCCGGGCAGAAAACGGAATCCAGAGCACCGAGCGTCTGGAGCCTGATTTCGACCGAAAACGAGCGAATTTGGAGGCTCAGGCGCCACACTTGCCGTCTGACACGAAAAACCGAACTTTTACGGTTGGCCGTTTTGAGCGCTTTTTGCACCAAAAACGGAACCAGACGGAGCGGTGACAAAGGCGGTGACAAGTTCGGCAGGCTGACGTGTCACAAGCCGAAACCTCGGCGGGCCGCGGAAAACCCTGCGAAGGACGAAGTCCTCCGGAGCTCGGGAACTGGGCCGCTTTTGCGCACTTTTTCGGCCCAAAAGCGAGCGGTGACGAAGCGGTGACGAACGGTGACAAGCTCGGCGGGATGGAATTTGCCTGCTTTTCCGGGCCGAAAACGGAATCCAGAGCAAGCGAGCGTTTGGAGCCTGATTTCGACCGAAAACGAGCGGAGGCTCAGGCACCACACTTGCCGTCTGACACGAAAAAACGAACTTTTCTGCACCAAAAACGGAGCGGTGACAAAGACCGGTGACATCGGAAAAACGTTCAGCTGGATGGAGAATTTGGCTGTTTTGCAGGGTTTGGGGACCAAAAAATCCCAAATTAATTGGGTGCAATAAGCCTTCTTTCCTTACTACTACGAGGGGGGGCAGCTTGGGGCTGCGGGCGTACTGCTCCATGACGCCGGGCGCCACTCGCCTCTCCAGGCTCGTTGGCTGCGCGCTCTCTCTCAGCGTCTTCTCGCTGTGGCAGTCGCCGCGCAGCGCCTGCAGAGTTTGCACGCTGCCCGCGAAGGCCTGTCGCACCGGCAGAAACTTTGCAGAGGTTCAACAGCACTGGCCTTTCCGTACCAAAAACGCGCAGCGCTACATCGCGTGCTTCGAGGCTCTCACACAACTTGCACTTATGCGCATAGTGTGTGCACTCCAGAAGGCGCAGACAACACTGCAGCAGAGGCGTGATGTGAATTCACCACCTCTTGGCAAGTGTTTGTGCAACTGGTGACCGCAAAGTGCGGAAGTCACAAGTGGTCTGTGATCGCCTCCCGGAAAGCGCAACATCTGGGCCGACCAGCTCAGCAGAGGCAACCTTATTATTGCGTTCGCGCATGGGGCCTCAGCCAGAATTGCTTAAGCCGCAAGATTTCTGGCCGCGCAACTCCGCCGTGACTCTGCATCCTGCAGATGCGCCCGTGGCGGCCCGCATAGGCACGCGTCGCAACCGCTCTAAAGCAAGGGGCGTTTGTCAATCCGGTTGCTCAGAGCCTGCAGAGCGGGAGTTGGACACGCGTTGCATTGTCGACTCCTCTGCACCCCTTAGCCTGTACCTTTGAGCAACGCCTGACAAAAAAGGAGCGCGACCATCGGCTTTGTCCGCTTTCCCTTTTTTGGGTTTTGCGGGTTCCTCCACTCATTTGGCTTGAATCAGTGAACTGGATTCTAACGTAACGGTTTCGAAAAAACCATTGTTTTTTCACTGATCTTCCCAAAAAGGACGCGTCATACTGGTCCGGGGCATAAGCTTTCAAGAGCTGTTGCCGTGCAGCCAGCGCCTGCCATGCTTGGCAACACTTCCGCAGTCGAGCGCCGCTGATGTCTTGTCTTTTTTTGACGTGCCCCGTGCTCATGACTGGGTGTTAACATTTAAAAATCCTTGTCGCGAGGTTGTCCGGTGAAGGTCACGATTTGCGACACAAAGGCTGCAAGAGAGCCGCGGCTCCCTTTCAGCCATGAAAGCCTTTGTGAGGAGGTGGTGTTGGGGGGCTGCTGACAAGGAAAAACCGGAGATGGGCGGAGGACTTCCAACACTCTCTTTGCTTCTTGAACCACAATATGACGCAGCTTCACAGCTTCTTGGCTTGTCAGACCAGGAAACGACCTCGTCAGCAGATTTCTAACAGGAGGACTTTCTTGGATGCAAGCACCCGCGCAGTCAATTGGAGCCTTGTTGCGTTTCTGCAGGCCTTTGCAAAGGACCCCCTTTTCCTTTTTTTGCACCGTTCAATTGCTTTTTTGCGCCGTTCAATGTTTTCGAACCCTTAAAGCGAGGGTTGCAGAAATGCAGCAAGGCAACAAAATTGCAAAAGTATCTTGCAGGGGTCGCTTTTCCTTGTTTTCAAAGTTTGGCAAACACACACACCTGGCCGGCTCCCTTTGAAATGACTGTTTGCTTTGCGCGTGTGTTTTCCGTATTTGCCCATGGCTTTTCCACAAACTTGACTCGGAACTTTGCCCAGCGCACCCAAGGGGGGGGATTGCCTCTAGCTGAAGGCGCGAGCCTCAAAAATGTAATTTGGTATCCTCAAGTCCTCCTGTGCAATTTAAGGTCTAAGAAATCTGCTCTGACGAGGTCGTTTCCTGGTCTCACGAGTGTGAGAAGCTCTGTAGCTGCGTTGGTTCGAGAAACCCCTCCACAGAGAGAGGCCTACCCACCCTGTCCATGACGTTAAAGCCAGCGCCTAAGAGCGCTTTGTTCCCTGTTCAAAGTCGGAACGCGCGCACAGGTGGACACGCTCTGCGACTCGTCAACAGCGTCTGGGCATCGCGTGACACATACTGCTCGGGTGCAGCCACCCTGCAGGCAGATCACGCTGATGCAGGCTGCCAGCATGATGGTCTTCTTTGTTTGACATGTCCTTGTTGGGATTGAAACAGGTTTCTAATCATTCCCCGCAATCGGCATCTTTCTTTGTGATTTGGGAGCTGCGGGGTTGAGACAGGGTTCCACTACTCCGTCAGTTTTTGCGGGCTTTCTTAGGGGAGTAGGGCACCACACCTGGTGCATCATTAGTCGCTGCCAGAGAATTGTTATGTCCATCGAGCTTTGTATCGTCCTGCATCCCCAGCATTACCAAAGGCCTAAGGCTACTTTTGAATTTTAGATGGATAAGCAAGCAAGTGAAGCGGTGTTGGATGGAGATTGATCCAGGTTGAAAAGCCAAGACTAGAGGCCCTCTGGTTCCAGCGCTATTGCGTTCTGTGTTTGTTGAGGTCCCAATCCCCCAAACAATGCGCAGTCTAATGGAGTCCTTTGCCCAACAAAACATATTTTAGGAACGGCTGATATGCCCTGCTCAGAAAGCAAAAATAGTTACCCAAGGAATAATTTATTCCCGGAAGCATTGCGAAGGGTTCTTCTTCTAAAAGCGGCTGCCAACTTCACCTGCCAACTTCTCATGCCAACTTGTCGAGAGTTACTTCGCCTGCCAACTTCTCATGCCAACTTGTCGAGAGTTACTTCACCTGCCAACTTCTCATGCCAACTTGTCGAGAGTTACTTCACCTGCCTACTTCTCATGCCAACTTTTGAGAGTTACTTCACCTGCCAACTTCTCATGTCAACTTTTCGGCTGTTATCTCATTCTACTAAAAGCACAAGCTAATTTGTCGGGTGTTACTTCACTATCCTAAAAACACAAGCTAACTTTTCTGTTCTACCTTCACTTCTCGACTCTTAATTCTTCTTCTTTTTATGGCGGGGGTAGGCCCGACGGGAGCTTACGAAACGCACCCCTCTGCGGAGATCGTGCGTGTCGAAGCGCTCTCGCTGTGGCGCCGTGCGAATTTGTCTTGAGCCCGCGAACCCTCTGCGGAGATCGTGCGTGTCGAAGCGCTCTCGCTGTGGCGCCGTGCGAATTTGTCTTGAGCCCGTTGAACCCTCTGCGGAGATCGTGCGTGTCGAAGCGCTCTCGCTGTGGCGCCGTGCGAATTTGTCTTGACCTTGGCGAACCCTCTGCGGAGATCGTGCGTGTCGAAGCGCTCTCGCTGTGGCGCCGTGCGAATTTGTCTTGACCGATGAACCCTCTGCGGGGATCGTGCGTGTCGAAGCGCTCTCGCTGTGGCGCCGTGCGAATTTGTCTTGACCTTGGCGAACCCTCTGCGGAGATCGTGCGTGTCGAAGCGCTCTCGCTGTGGCGCCGTGCGAATTTGTCTTGGCCGGCGAACCCTCTGCGGAGATCGTGCGTGTCGAAGCGCTCTCGCTGTGGCGCCGTGCGAATTTGTCTTGTCGCGGCGAACCCTCTGCGGAGATCGTGCGTGTCGAAGCGCTCTCGCTGTGGCGCCGTGCGAATTTGTCTTGACCTTGGCGAACCCTCTGCGGAGATCCTGCGCGTCGAAGCGCTCTCGCTGTGGCGCCGTGCGAATTTGTCTTGGTCGCGGCGAGCCCTCTGCGGAGATCGTGCGTGTCCAAGCGCTCTCGCTGTGGCCCCGTGCGAATCTGTCTTGACCTTGGCGCACCCTCTGCGGGGATCGTGCGTGTCGAAGCGCTCTCGCTGTGGTCCCGTGCGAATTGTCTTGACCTTGGCGCACCCTCTGCGGGGATCCTGCGTGTCGGATCGCTCTCGCTGTGGTCCCGTGCGAATCTGTCTTGACCTTGGCGCACCCTCTGCGGGGATCGCGCGTGTCGGATTGGCCTCGCCGTGGTTCCGTGCGAAGCTGTCGTGAGCCCGATGAACCCTCTGCGGGGATCGCGCGTGTCGGATCGCTCTCGCTGTGGTCCCGGGCGAATCTGCCTTGACCTTGGCAGACCCTCTGCGGGGATCGTGCGTGTCGAAACCGCTCGCTGTGGCGCCGTGCGAATTCTCTTGCTGTCGCTACTCGCAAATAGCCTTTGAAAGTTGTCTCATGGTTTGCGCGCCTGCTTTCGCAATCGCGGCGTCGCAGGTTCGATCCCCCCTGGTCCGCGCCAGCTCCGGCGCGAAAATCGTAAGTTTGAAGTACAAAAGTAGTGCGCGGAGAGCGTCTCCCCAGCTCCGCCGGAAAAAGAAGAAAGAACTCAGAATCGAGAAGAGAAGGTAGAAAAGGAAAAGTCGGCTTGCAATTTTTTGCATAGTGAAGTAACGCCTGAAAAAAATACTTGCGCTTTCCGATGCCGAAGAAACGCCCGAGAAGTTAGCTTGCGCTTTAGGATAGTGAAGTAACACTCGAAAATTTGGCTTGTGTTTTGGGACAGTGCATTTGGCTTGTGAAGTGAGATTGGGCAGTTGGCAGTTGTCATTGGCTTGTGAAGTGAGATTGGGCAGTTGGCTTTTGTAATTGGCTTGTAAAATAAACATGCGCAGTTGGATTTTGGAGTGATAGGCAGCTGACAAGAGCAATAGTAGCCGAAGCTTGGATGTCATGAGTGTCTCAGTAGCGGAGCTTGCCCAGAGAATGTTTGCGGCGACAGTTGATTAGGGCGACACGGCTTCTTTGTGTTGGTGCTATGCTTCATTTTTTGGAGGGGTGCTCCATGAGGTTGCTGTCGCTTGTCATTGCTGCTTGCACGTGCATTCATGCTCAAGGCAGTCCTCCGTGTTAGTACTGTAGAAGGTGTCATCGCTCAGATCGCATCTTCCGAAGTGCGGATTCGTTTCCTTGGCGCACCAATCTTGTCAAAGCAGTTACACACAGCGGGTGGCCAGAAGATATCAGAGTCGCGCGGCGCTGGCGGGTATTTCCGACGTGTCGTGTTGCCATGTCGCATTCTGGTCGCCAGCGACGTGCGCAGGCTGGACGTTGGCATGCGAGAGCGCACGATTGTTTCGCATACCCCTCTTGGTTTCTTGGAATTACCACTTTTGGCTTGCGCTGTTGGTTTCCACCGTGTGTCTTTCAGCGCGCGCAGCAGGCTGCGAATCCCTTGGATGCTCTTCCTGATGCTGAGCATTTACGGGCTGAAGCAGCAGTACATGGTCAAGACTGGCTCCATGCTGAGCTGGATGGCTCGATGAAGCTGGACAAGCTTCGCCTCGGCGTGCAGCAGAGGGATCCCGCATCTGGTAGTCGGCTTTCCAAGAGCCAGCTGCTTGAAGCCGTGGTTGCAGCTCTACGTTCGCGACCTGACACAGAGGCATGGTTTCGCAGTTACAAGTAGACCCCACAAGTTTAGTTTTATTGCTTAGCTCTTTTTGGCACCCTCAATGCTCAACTCGTTCACGACAAGCCTTTAGATACCGGAGCGTGTCTTTCAGCGCGCGTAGCGGACAGAGGAGGGCTTGCTCGAAAGATTGCTTTGGTCAACAGTGTTTCCCTGAATGTAAGAAGCTGGTCGCCTTGCTCTTTGTGCGTGTGTAAGAACTATGTTGTAAGAGCGCAGGCAACTTCGTCTTCCACAGCTGCTGCGAGTTCTGGGGATGGCCTTCCTGACGCAGAGCGTCTGCGAGCCGAAGCAGCTCTACAGGGGTCTGACTGGCTCCGGGCCGAGCTGGACGGCCCCACGGCGGCGGAGAGGCTTCGCTCCTTTGGAGCCGGCCTTGGCGTGCAGAAGAGGGACCCCGCTTCTGGCCAGCAGCGCACCAAGGGCCAGCTGCTTGATGCCTTGGTCGAATCTCTGTGTCCTCCTTCCAGCGCAGAGGCATGGTTTTCCAAAGCACTTGTTTCTTGTCAACAGTGTTCGCACGAACAGAGGATTGCTCGAAAGAATGTTTTTGTCAACAATGTTTCCCTGAATGTAAGAAGCTGGTCGCCTTGCTCTTTGTGCGTGTGTAAGAACTATGTTGTAAGAGTGCAGGCAACTTCGTCTTCCACAGCTGCTGCGAGTTCTGGGGATGGCCTTCCTGACGCAGAGCATTTACGGGCTGAAGCAGTTGCGCGTGGCGAGGAATGGCTGCGGTCCGAGCTGGAAAGCTCAATGCCGCGGGGCCAGCTTCGCTCCTTTGCAGCTGGCTTGGATGTTCCCCTGAGGGATCCCACCACTGGACAGCAGCGCGCCAAGGGTCAGCTGCTTGATGCTTTGGTGGCAGCTTTGTGCCCTTCCGCCATCGCAGAGGCATGGTGTCGCTTTTGAAAATATACCTCCGAATTGTGGGGATGTTTGAACTGTGTGTAGATGGCTTGTTTATTTCCATGGTGTTGCGTACCTTCCCGACCTGACGCAGAGGCCTGGTTTCGCAGCTACAAGTAGACCCCACAAGTTTGGTTTTATTGCTTAGCTCTTTTGGCACCCTCAATGCGCAACTTGCTCACGACAAGCCTTGAGATACCGGAGCGTGTCTTTCAGCGCGCGTAGCGGACAGAGGGCTTGCTCGAAAGAATGTTTTTGTCAACAGTGTTTCCCTGAATGTAAGAGGCTGGTCGCCTTACTCTTTTGTGCGTGTTCAAGAACTATGTGATAAGAGCGCAGGCCACTTCGTCTTCGACAGCTGTAGCGAGTTCTGGGCATGGTCTTCCCGATGCAGCACTTGCGAGCCGAAGCAGAAGCACGAGGTTCTGACTGGCTCCGGGCCGAGCTGGATGGCTCCATGACGGCGGCAAGGCTTCGCTCCTTTGGAGCCGGCCGAGGCGTTTCGCAGAGCAGCGCACCAAGGGCCAGCTGCTTGCTGTCTTGGTCGAATCTCTGTGTCCTCCTTCCAGCGCAGAGGCATGGTTTTCCAAAGCACTTGTTTCTTGTCAACAGTGTTCGCACGAACAGAGGATTGCTCGAAAGAATGTTTTTGTCAACAGTGTTTCCCTGAATGTAAGAAGCTGGTCGCCTTGCTGTTTGTGCGTGTGTAACGCAGCGGACAGAGGAGGGCTTGCTCGAAAGAATGTTTTTGTCAACAGTGTTTCCCTGAATGTAAGAGGCTGGTCGCCTTACTCTTTTGTGCGTGTTCAAGAACTATGTGATAAGAGCGCAGGCCACTTCGTCTTCGACAGCTGTAGCGAGTTCTGGGCATGGTCTTCCCGATGCACAGCACTTGCGAGCCGAAGCAGAAGCACGAGGTTCTGACTGGCTCCGGGCCGAGCTGGATGGCTCCATGACGGCGGCAAGGCTTCGCTCCTTTGGAGCCGGCCTAGGCGTTTCGCAGAGGGACCCCACGTCTGGCCAGCAGCGCACCAAGGGCCAGCTGCTTGCTGTCTTGGTCGAATCTCTGTGTCCTCCTTCCAGCGCAGAGGCATGGTTTTCCAAAGCACTTGTTTCTTGTCAACAGTGTTCGCACGAACAGAGGATTGCTCGAAAGAATGTTTTTGTCAACAGTGTTTCCCTGAATGTAAGAAGCTGGTCGCCTTGCTCTTTGTGCGTGTGTAAGAACTATGTTGTAAGAGCGCAGGCAACTTCGTCTTCCACAGCTGCTGCGAGTTCTGGGGATGGCCTTCCTGACGCAGAGCATTTACGGGCTGAAGCAGTTGCGCGTGGCGAGGAATGGCTGCGGTCCGAGCTGGAAAGCTCAATGCCGCGGGGCCAGCTTCGCTCCTTTGCAGCTGGCTTGGATGTTCCCCAGAGGGATCCCACCACTGGACAGCAGCGCGCCAAGGGTCAGCTGCTTGATGCTTTGGTGGCAGCTTTGCGCCCTTCCGCCATCGCAGAGGCATGGTGTCGCTTTTGGAAATATACCGCCGAATTGTGGGGATGTTTGAACTGTGTGTAGATGGCTTGTTTATTTCCATGGTGTTGCGTACCTTCCCGACCTGACGCAGAGGCCTGGTTTCGCAGCTACAAGTAGACCCCACAAGTTTGGTTTTATTGCTTAGCTCTTTTGGCACCCTCAATGCGCAACTTGTTCACGACAAGCCTTGAGATACCGGAGCGTGTCTTTCAGCGCGCGTAGCGGACAGAGGAGGGCTTGCTCGAAAGAATGTTTTTGTCAACAGTGTTTCCCTGAATGTAAGAGGCTGGTCGCCTTACTCTTTTGTGCGTGTTCAAGAACTATGTGATAAGAGCGCAGGCCACTTCGTCTTCGACAGCTGTAGCGAGTTCTGGGCATGGTCTTCCCGATGCACAGCACTTGCGAGCCGAAGCAGAAGCACGAGGGTTCTGACTGGCTCCGGGCCGAGCTGGATGGCTCCATGACGGCGGCAAGGCTTCGCTCCTTTGGAGCCGGCCTAGGCGTTTCGCAGAGGGACCCCACGTCTGGCCAGCAGCGCACCAAGGGCCAGCTGCTTGCTGTCTTGGTCGAATCTCTGTGTCCTCCTTCCAGCGCAGAGGCATGGTTTTCCAAAGCACTTGTTTCTTGTCAACCGTGTTCGCGCGAACAGAGGAAAAGCGCTTGTTTTTGTTGACGGTTGCTTACCTTTTCTCCCGGGGATTGTGAAGAATGTGTTTCTTGTCAGCAGTGTTTGCGTGAACAGACGAGGGCTTGCTCAAAAGAATGTTTTTGTCAGCAGCGTTTCCCTGAATGTAAGAGGCTTTGGAGCGTTCGCCTTATTCTTTTGTGCGTTCGCCTTCTTCCAGAGCAGAGGCATGGCTTTTTAAAACACTTGCTTTTGTCGACAGTTGCTTACCTGTTCTCACTGGGATTGCGCACAGACATCTTTTACAGGGCTAGCAGCTCCAGCTCATCTTAGAAGTCCTAGAACATCATCAAATTTCACAGGCCTAGCATCATGTTGGCTAATCTCAGCCTGAGGCAAGGTTTTCTTTGGTTTCGGTCTATCAGTTGTGGTAGGCTGCGTCAGCGGCTGGCCGTGATGTTCTTGCAGACGACGCTTTCCCTGAGCGCGGCTGGCGTTGGATCTGGTCATGCGTGCGGTCCGACCGCGCTGGTCTGCCAGTTGATGCTGCGCTGCTCGAGACTGAGCTGCCCTCCAAGCAGCGTCGCGCCAGTCTTTTGGCTTGGCTATTAGGGATGGCAGAAGATCGCTTGGCGGGTCGCCGCTGCAGCGAGGCACAGATCAAGCAGCAGATCATCGCATGGACGACGCCGTGTTTATCGGCCTTTGGTGAGTTTGAAGCATCGTTGCCTCGCGCTGGCAAAGATGTAACTGCAGTTCCTGGCAGTGTGGATTTGCAGCCAGTTGAGGCTCTGGCAAGGCACTTGCAGGTTGCACTCATTGCGTGTGCCCTGGAGCGTGATCCAAGCAAGGGTCGAGGCGTCTGCTCGATGTCTAACATTTTTGTGCATTCCTTGTCTTTGTTTTTGTGTTTTTTTTTGGTGTTTCTTTTCTTTCTTCCGTGGCTATTGCTGCGATATACATGCGGAAGTGTTGCGTTGCCCACAGTTGCAGGGTGGCGAAAACTCCTGGACTTTAGCGAGAACGCGGGAGTCTACGACGTGGCTCAAAGGCTGCTGGATTTGTTGACTCTGCGGGTGGCCCGCTCGTGGATGGAGCCCTGCGGCTTTGAAGATCAAGCTGACATGATCGAGGCAGTGCTTGTGATCTTGTGGGGCAGGAAGGCATTGGTGCTGCATGAGCATGAGCTTCGTCAGCGCAGGGGCGCTTTGGATCCAGGCGACATGGTATACTTGCGTTGCTTGATGAGGAAGTACGGCTGGGAGCGCCGCAGCAATGCCGACAGTCCGTGCTTGTGGCAAGAAGTGTTTCCCAAAGCGGACTATGTCGCTTTTGCATGGTTCTTGTTGCAAGAGTTGCTGCATCCACGCAGCGCGACTGAGCTCACCACTTTGCGTGAGCTTCACCAGCCTGCAGCGGTTGCCGCGGAGCGTGCGAGCAGGAGAACCGTTTTGCGCACAGTCTCTAGTGTAGTATGCATTTGCACGCTTTCTTTGTTAGTTGCCTAAGCTCAGCGCGCTGCGTTGCAGGAGGGGCATCCATCCCGATGTTCTTCGCGTGCATGAAGAACTATGGCAATGGCAGGATGAAAGCGACGCAGTCACCATGCCTTCAGAGGGCGATTCCAGGGAGCTCGCTTCACGAGTGCAAGCGTATCTGCGACAAGCTAGCAAGCAGCGCGTTCGTGCACTGAGGAAAGCGTATCCTCCTGACGTGGAGTTTATTTCTGCTTTGCGTATTGACTGTCTGCAGTCTGGCGACGACTTTCAAGATGGTGTTCTTTGGAGATCTCACGCAGAAAGAAATCTGTTTTTGGATGTTCGCGGCTGGCCTGAAGCTAGCAGTAAGACACGGCTATTCCATCCGCTGACTGATATCTTAAAGTTTGAAGACGACAGCTGCGTCAGGGATTGCCTCTCCTTGTTGCAGACCACCGGCGTGGGCCTGGACGCCAAATTACGCCGCGCGGCTCATTTACTGGACTGCGCTCCTACTATATCAGGAGTGGGTGAGTCGCTGTCGCGACGTCTGCTTTCTTCTTTTCCTGATGATGCAGAAGAATGCCGCCTTCGCTATGCTTGCAGACTCTGTGGCCAGCAGTTCTCCTCCTGGACTCTTTCAAAGACCACACAGTGTCTGACCATTCTGCTGGCGTGGACTCCTCCATTTCTTACATTGAGTATCGAAAGAAGGTCATTGGTTTGTTGGACCATGCAGGACCCGAGGCGCGCGCATGTGCTTTTTTCCTATAGTTGTCACAGCTGGCTTCGCGTTTGTTGTATGTGTTTTGATGACGTGTTCTTCGTTAGTGCATACTGCGCTGGTACCTCAGGCCCCTTCGATGAGCACGCAGCGGGATCATCGCCAACGCGGACAGCAGACTTCGCGAGCCTGGCGGTCCAGAGCAAGATCGTCATGAGTCTGCCTGTGCTGTCTGCGCCAGGCGTCATTGGGAGGAGGACCTGAAGCCATTGCTTCTTTTTCGGGACCCATGCGCCGACGAGCTTGCGCAAGATGTGGACCACGACTGCGACAAGGTTCACATTTCGCAGCAGTCACGCCTATGTCGGCTGCTTGGAGTGCAGCGGTACGCGCATCGCTGGCCCCACATTGATGTGGATGAGCTGAAGGCTTCTGCTGTGGAGCACCCCTTCCTCAAGGACGAGTTTCTGCTCCTGCACAAGCGACGCATGCCAGTCGATGTGACGCAGCCCTGCGACGTATGTCGGGACTGCCGTGCTGCGCTGCTCAGCTCCGTGCTTACCCTGCCTCGCTTCAGCCTGGCCAATGATCTATGGATGGGTAGGCAGATGCAGCCGCTACGGAACTTGGCCGCGGGCACACGCAGGCTGCTGCCCATGATCCGGGCTTGCTTGCAAGTGACAGTTCTGCAGCCGGCGAACCTGCAGAAGGAGGAGCGACAGCGGGGCTTCGTCGGCAACAGCATCTTCTTGCCACAAGCGCAGCCCAGCGCCATACGGACTACGCTGCCGCCCCCTGAGTCGGACATGCAGGAGTCCATCCTGTTCGTTCTCGTGGGCCAGAAGAAGGACACACTTGCTGGCTCGGCTTTGCTGTCATGTCCCCGAGACGAGTATGTCCTGCCTACAGCGCAGCAGCCCATATTGTCGCCCATGCAGGGCTGCTTCGTGGAGACTTCGGAGGACAGCTATCTGGCTCGCGAGCTGTTGCAGAAGGGACCCGCGGATGCGCAAGGCCAAGATGAGGAGTCGGAAAAGGATGAGACGACGCAGCCCGACGCATCAGGGCTAGGTTCCTGTCTCGTAGTGCTGTTCTTGCATGCGCGTTTGCTACCGAGGCCACATGCTGTCCACCATCGTCGGCTTGAATGATGGCGCAGACGAGCAGAACAAGTGGGTCCGTGTCGTTCGCGACTTAGAGGAGCTGTGCGAACGCCGCCCGGGCGATCGGCGTAGCCATGCGGAGGAGCTGGTGCGCAATCGCTCGAACAACGACATGGACGGACAGGTGCCCGACGGAGATCGTCAGCTTCTGGGGCGTGAAGGCGTGCGCGAGCGGCGCACGATCAACCAGATCCGCCGAGTGCAGAGCCTGGCACGCGGCGCTGCCGAGAGCGAGCGCAGGGCGGAGGCCAGCATGTTTCATGTGAGGCCGTCCAAGCTCGTCGTGCCATCTGGAGCAGAGCCTGCGAGCATGTTTGAGCCCTCCACCTGGGCGATGGCGTATCCGGACTTGTTTCCATGGGGAGACGGAGTGCCGTTTCTACGACGCGACACTGCTCTGGACGCACCCGAAGTGTTTCGCTACCTCTTGCTGCGGGAGGAGCTGCGCTACATCTTGTGCGAGGACGAAGCGGCCGCGCGCCCCATGCTGCCGAGGTGGTCACTTGCGGAGTCTTTACTCCCTGTGATGTACGATGTCAGCCGCAGACTTCACCTCATGCGGGCAACCAAAGCGCACGTTCAGCGCCGAGGTTTCGGCAAACACTGCAAGCTTATTGCCGGTGTTTCGGTCGAGCACCTGCTGAAGGCCATGGCCCTGCACGGCGAATCCGCCGACGTCCGCAAGTTACTGCAGGACGACGCGGTGGACCTGCCGCTGAAGCGGGCCTTAGGAGGCGTGCTGCAGGCCACGGCCAGCATCATTGGCATGGAGGGCCATCGCAGCCAGATCAGGTTTCGCAGTCACGCAGCTGGATGGCACTACGGCACTCCCCACTTGTTCGTGACTCCGAATCTGGCTGATGTCCGCTCTCCTCTCCTGCTACAACTGCATCTGCAGAACGATGGAGTGGCGGAGGTGGAGGAGTTTGCAGTTGCTCTGGACTGGTCGCAGGAAGCCCCAGACATGCCTACGGCAGCTGCCGTGCGGCGCGTAATTGCCCGAGATCCAGTGTCACAGGCACGCTTCTTTGCTCTCATGATGGACATTTTCTTCGAGGAGGTGCTGGGCGTGTTACCGCCTTTATGGCGGGAAAGCTACCGCGTGGGCTACGCTAGAGAGTTCGAGGACGGCATGGCTACCTCCTTGAGCGGCGGTGTCTTCGGCGATGTCGCGGCCTTTTGTGGTCCGCTGGAAACTCAAGGATCGCAGATGGTTGCTCGTGATTTGGTATCTTTTTGGGTCTCAACTCTTGACACAAACTTTGTCACTGTGTTCAAAAGGGACGTGTTCGCACCTGCCTTATGAGGACGCGGCTCGCTGCACCCGCACATCCTGGTGGTTCTGCTCGGCCACGACTTGGGGTCTCGCGTTGGCCAGATTCTGCGGGGCTTGCGTCAAGCAGAGCTGGTGGCAGAGCTTCAGCGGTGGAGCAAGCGCGTGCTCGCGGCCGCACAGCGCATGAAGTTCGACTCGCAGATGGCCTTTGCAGACACCATGGGCACTCCGCCCGTGGCCTTGCCTCTGTCGGAATCTCAGCGCTTGCAAGCCGGGCAGCACTACGCAGATTGTTCTGTGCGACCTGTGGAGCCTGACGGGCATGAAGTTTTGGCAGAAGAGCGGGCTCTGCAAGGCCAAGATGGCGCCATGACATTGACCGGGTGCTACGCATCTCTTCGCCCAAGATATCAAAGGAGGAGCGAGGCGTCTGACTTTCCATCCTTGGAGTGGAAGCGGGCGTTCTACAGCGACTACAGAAGACTGGTCATTCAGAACCACTTTCATAAGTGCGCAAAGTCTTGCTTCAAGAGGACGCTGGCCAGCGCTAACAGCCAGTTTTTTTTCGAGTGTTTTTTTTCGCGTTGTGACACAGCTGCAGTCGCTAGCAGCCATGTCTCTTCGCGTTGTCAGACAGTTTGCTTTGTGATGGGAGTGTGTTCAGGCAATTAGGCTGTGTCACCCATGCGCGCTTGCTCAGGAGCGCTGCGAAAGGCAAGCGTGGCTGTCGCTTTGGATGTTTTCATGTGGAGCTTCAGCAAGACGAGGGCGGGGAGACGAAGACGCGGTGCTGGAAAGGCTGGCCACGCGTTCGGGCTGCTGACTTCATGAAGCTTCCGCACGAAACTGCAGATGTCAAGATGCTTGAAGACTTCAAGAACGAAAACCCGCACGTCTTTCAAGCACGCAGAGACCATCCATTCGAAGGCATGTCCAATCCGGCGGCGCAGGTTGTCATGCGATGCAACGTGGACGTCAAGTACCTGGGCCGCTGCTTTGCCGATGAGGATTTGGCACGGTTTTGCCAGGGCAAGGTGGATGCTCCGGAAGCTACAGTGCACGACGGCGACGCCCGTAGCGCGGCAGATGTTTCTGAACGCGCGGGCGTCGCAGTTGTTGCTGCAGCTTCCGGAGCTCAGTCAGCAGCAGCGTCTTCGTCTGCCACACAGGCGGCGGAGCTGGAGCAATCTGTGGCCAAGAAGCATCGCCATGGCACTGCTGCCTTGAAGCCAAAGACCCGGGGCGACGGCAGCATGCGTGGCGCACTGGAGCGCATGCTGATTGACATGTTTCGCGACATGCAGGACGTTGGCTTCTACGTCGGCGAGTACGCAGCCAAGAAGTTTGAGATTTCCAGGAGCTTGCTGCCGGAGCTGTTTGCTGGCGTTCAGCGCTTAGAGGAGGAAGAGCGCGCGAGGCGCAGAGAACATGCCTCAACATTGCTTGCTGAAGACTCTGCAGATGTTCCCGAAGAGCGCGGCCGCGCATCTACTGTGCAAGAACAAAGGCAGCGCTGCTTGTCGATACTTCGTCGCCTGGCTTTCGGCATGAACAGACGCATTTGCAAGTCCAATGGAGAAATGGCGTACCAGCTTCTCTACCAACAGGAGCAGTACGTTAGCTTTGCTGGATACAACATGTTTTTCCGATTCGTGCCGTATGCCATCATGCGCTGCCGCGAGGTTGCTTTAAAGGCGGCATCGCTGCGAGCTCCGCACATGCAGGTGGATCCACTGGACGCACCTGAGGAGCCGGACTCTGGACCAATGCCCGTGCGGGAGCTGGCTGAACTGAGTGAGTCGGACAGTCTAAGGCATCTGCAAGGCTTCGAGTCGTGCAGTTCAACCAGAAAGACGACTACCTACATCGCGGCCGGAACCCTTTACTGCGATGCATGTCCATGGTGATGTATTCTCGCTTTGTGCGTCGCGTTGATCGATCCAAAGCTGGCAAGCCGGATGGCGTTCGATTTTTCGAGTTTGAGAAGCATTATCCTCACTTCAAGAGTTCCTTGCAGGACCCACGGAGGGTTTTTTCTCTTACAGTTCTTAGTTCTTGCTTTTGTTTATTTTACAGTTCTTCCTTCTTGCTTTTGCTTCGTTGTCGTTTGCATGCGCGGCCAGGAGGTCAGAAGCGCGGACAACACCGTAGTGGTGCCTCTGGATCTTCGCTTGCCGCAGGAGTCCGAATCAGAGAAGTACGCAGCTTACATGCTGGGCCTGTCATTTCCTTTCCCTTTATGTTCGCAAGAGTGCGCAAGCTCGGAGTCGTGCTTCTCGTGCCACAGCTTGCGCATCGATGAAGACGGGGGTAAGATTTCGGCACGATTTTCCCCGTCCTGGCGGCACTGGAGGGCTTGCATGCAGACGCGCACCGCTTCAGCGCAAGAGCGGATCTTGGGGGGGCTTGAGCTCGCCCGTCATCCGAGACGTGGTTGGAGTTCGATCTTGGTATCCACTTCAAGACGGCGATGAGATTGATCCGGAGCAGCAATCACAGAGCTTGGTGCTGCGGTGGGCTCTGCATCACATGCTCCGACCCCGATCCTGCATCTATGTCGATGTGCCTCGCACACACGAGCTGGTGGCTGCCTTTCTTGGCCTTTTTGTTGGATTTCACTACACTCAGCTATCGCCGCTGGAGCACTTGAGCTTCACCCAGTTGACGTGGCTGCGCCGCTTCGAGCAGCATCACGCTGCAAGAAGGCTAAGCAGCAGCCAGCGTCGCGCGGAGCGCTTTGCTTACATTTCCAAGCTGGAAGAGCATGGCGACCTCGAAGAGGACGACGGCTCAGTGGACATCGAAGGCCACGATGTGCAAGATGGCTTGGGAGAGCAAGATGCTCTCGAGCGTCAGGAGCGGGCCCTGCACGCTGTGGCGCTGGATTCGCTGCAGGATGTTCTCTTTCGCGAAGCAGAGTGGGCTCGAGTGCTAGCTGGACGGCAAAGCCACACCAAGGAGACGCTGACCAAGCTCACGGGTTTCTGCTTGTCATTAGGAGGAGTCCCTCAAGTGCAGCAGGGAATGAGCATTCGTGCCCAAGGAGCTGTGGGTCTGCGGCGCAACTGGAGTCATGCGGATGCAGAGCGGGCTCTTGGCGCTCAAAAGCGCTACCTGGAGTTTCTGTCTGGAGGCGCGGCGTATCCCATGCAAGCTCGGTTTTCGGTCGCTGTTGCTTTCATGTGCTTTTCTGGCTCGCTGTCTCTTGGTTTCGTGGAACTGCCCCGTTGTGGCCACAGGTGACGCAGAGATGGGCAAGGATGACGCGGACGAGGAGGAGTTTGCGCCGGTGCCGGAAACGCCCCCTTCCTGGTCGACTTGAACGCCCGCGGCCTTGGCCCGGCCGAGTACGCGCTGGAGCTGGTGCGGAGCACGCCCTGAACAAGCAGCAAGTTCTGGCAGTGGCCCCGGTCGTGAACGCCATGCAGGAGATGTATGACAAGCGCACTGATTTCTCCAGCTGCCTGGCGGATGGAGCCAGCAGCGAGAAGTGCAACTGCTTGTGGCTTGGCGCAGGGGGCTCCGGCAAAACTTGGGCCTATACGAAGGTGCTCCGTCCTCTTTTCCAGCGACTCTTTGGACGCGCTGGCTACATCGTGGGAGCTCCCACCCACGCAGCCGTCAGACTCCTTGGCCCCGAGGCGAAGACGCTGCACAAGTGGGCCAACGTGAGCCCAAACACTGGCTTGGACGGTGCCAAGGCCAAGGGCAGCGCCGTGGAGGCGCAGATTGCCCAGGCGTCTGCCACGGTGATGGACGAGCTGTCCATGAATCCTCCAGATGTGTACCACGCGGCCGGCTATAGGTTTTCTTTGCTGCGACAAGAGCCTTTGGGCCTGGACATGAGCAAGTACATGGAGGAGTGGTTTGGCAAGATGCCCATCAGCATCCAGCTGGCGGACTTCTTGCAGCTGCGCCCAGCCACGCAGAAGTCGCTCTGTGAGTGGGTGTCGGCCAAGGCAGCGACAGAGCCTTCGGCCGACCCCGACGCGGACGCGGAGCACGACGACTCGGAGGAGGCTCCAAGGGCTTGGCAGCGTTTGTGAGCTTTGAGTGTTGTGTTTTTGTCTGACGCATTTCCACAGTTGGATGTAGGCCATGCCTCACTCTGAGTCTTCCGTGAGGTCAGCAACGCGTCCGAGCTGGG
>CAUJNA010002388.1:0-35488 GCA_963377175.1 Effrenium voratum | reverse complement strand
CCAGGCAAGGTGCTCTGCGCAAACTGGTCGGTGCAAGTTGGTCTGCGCAAGTTGCTCTACGCAAGTTGCACTGTGCAAGTTGCTCTGCGCAATTTGCTCCGCGCAAGTTGCTCCGGCAAGTTGGTCCCTGCAAGTGGCTCCCTGCAAGTTGCTCTGTGCAAAGTGCGCTCCCTGCAAGTTGCTCTGTGCAAGCTGCTCTGTGCAAGTTGCTCTGTGCAAGTTGCTCTGCGTAAGTTGCTCTGCGCAAGTTGCTCTAGGCAAGGCGCTCTGCGCAAACTGGTTGGTGCAAGTTGGTCTGCGCAAGTTGCTCTGTGCAACTTGCTCTGCGCAAGTTGCTCTGCGCAAGTTGCTTTAAAATGCAAGTTGCATCTTGCGACGCCGCCCGCGGACCAGGGAGGAATCGAACCCGCGACCCGCCGGTTCCGGGAGCAGGCGCTCGAACCACGAGACAACTCCCGAGGACCAGTTCGAACAACAAAAAGTCGCAAAAAAACCATGGGTTTTTGCGCCTCGACCACGCCGATCCCCGCAGAGGGTTGCGCGGGCACCGCAGAAATCGCAAAAAAAAACCATGGGTTTTTGCACCTCGACCACACCGATCCCCGCAGAGGGTCGCGCGAGCACCGCAGAAATCGCAACAGGGATCCTTACATTATACACCTGAACATTGCCTTGTAAACGGCGGTGTCGCTTTATTTTGGTGGAAAAAGCCATGTTTCAAATGGGCAAAATGTATCTTTTAAGGAGCCCTGCGCAAAAACCATGGGTTTTTGCACCTCGACCACGCCGATCCCCGCAGAGGGTCGTGCGAGCACCGCAGAAATCGCAAAAAAACCATGGGTTTTTGCACCTCGACCACGCCGATCCCCGCAGAGGGTCGCGCGAGCACCGCAGAAATCGCAAAAAAAAACATGGGTTTTTTGCACCTCGACCACGCCGATCCCCGCAGAGGGTCGCGCGAGCACCGCAGAAATCGCAAAAAACCATAGGTTTTTGCACCTCAACCACGCCGATCCCCGCAGAGGGTCGCGCGAGCACCGCAGAAATCGCAAAAAACCATGGGTTTTTGCACCTCGACCAGGCCGATCCCCGCAGAGGGTCGATTTTCGTGTAGTGTCGTCGGCACTACCCCGCCGCCCTAAGAAGAGATTTTAACTCCTCGCAAGTCAATTGCACTTGACTCCTTGCACTTGCAACTTGCACTTGACTCCTTTCTTGCACTTGCAACTTGCACTTGACTCCATGCACTTGCAACTTGCACCTGACTCCTTGCACTTGCAACTTGCACTTGACTCCTTGACATGAAAAACTCAGTTGTGACTCCATTTGCAACTTGCTGGCCCGCAGGCGGCACAAATGCGCAGCTCTCAAGACTCCTTGCAATGACTCCTTGCAATGACTCCTTGCAATGACTCCTTGCAATGACTCCTTGCAATGACTCCTTGCAATGACTCCTTGCAATGACTCCTTGCAATGACTCCTTGCAATGACTCCTAGCAATGACTCCTAGCAATGACTCCTAGCAATGACTCCTAGCAATGACTCCTTGCAATGACTCCTTGCAATGACTCCTTGCAATGACTCCTTGCAATGACTCCTTGCAATGACTCCTTGCAATGACTCCTTGCAATGACTCCTTGCAATGACTCCTTGCAATGACTCCTTGCAATGACTCCTTGCAATGACTCCTTGCAATGACTCCTTGCAATGACTCCTTGCAATGACTCCTTGCAATGACTCCTTGCAATGACTCCTTGCAATGACTCCTTGACTCCTTAGCAATGACTCCTTGCAATGACTCCTTGCAATGACTCCTTGCAATGACTCCTTTGCAATGACTCCTTGCAATGACTCCTTGCAATGACTCCTTGCAATGACTCCTTGCAATGACTCCTTGCAATGACTCCTTGCAATGACTCCTTGTAATGACTCTCATGAGAACAACTCAAGTGAACCCAGCGGAAGAACCCTTCGCCATGCTTTCGGGAAAACAACAAAACAAAACCACCCGCTGCAAGAAAACCCCCGGCGCTGCCAACCCCCCCTTTTTCGGACCCCAGAAGCACCAAAGCCAACCCCCCCCCCCTTCGATGAGGTTCCCAATCTGGGCACCCCTGCTTCCCGGGCTCCCAGCCGTCCCGGGGCGGCTTCGCAGAGTCTCGGCCCTGCGATGGAAACTTGTGCGTGGTGCTTAGTCCAGGAAAATGTGCGGGAATCGAAATGGGGGAATCAAGAGAAGAGGGGGTCCTTTACCACAAAGGCCAACGGGAGCGATTCTCAGCGCCCACTTTTGCGGGCCGCAACCCAGCATTGCGCTGATCTGAATGGTTGCACCAATGACCCCAAATCTGAATGGTTATGGTTGCCCCAAAACCAGGTCCTTAGCTACAAAAAACTTGGCCTGTGGATCAAAGGGGAAAAACAAAAAGCTGGGACCAGGGCGAACCAGAAGCCTTGACTCGGATTCTCTCGCTCAAAAGCCGTGTCTCGGCTTCAAACGAAAGCGGGGGGGGGGGGGGAAGGTCCGCATCCAAACTCCAAACCCCTGATTTGGGAAGCTGAGAACAAACACAAACTTCACCAAAAGAAGAAAACGCGGAATTCGGCCTGCAGCGGGTGGGGGATATAGTCCACGTTGTAGCTGGACTTCCCGTCGAACCTCGAAAAGGTTCACATGCAACCGATTTATGGCTTCTTCCGTGGTCCACACTCCTCCCCCCCATCAACAAACTGGTGCATGAATCTGAGGTAAACATGTCAATACTCAAAAGGCGTCCCCAGCGCCCCAATACCTTTGCACAGTCGCCTCACGCAGGGCAGCTATTCGGCACTGGCCAATTGACACATGACCAATCCGGAGACAAGGCCTGTCATTTCAAAATCCCTGGCTTGTGAATGGGGAATCAACCCCTAGAAATCCTGGGTCAAACTGAAGTCCCCTGCGGCACATTCTCTCTGGGTCCATCAGTCCCCGCTGGAGGCTTTTTCGCCTGCGGAGCCGACGGACGAATCCAAGCATTTGGGCGCAGTCCCTTTATGAATCCCTCCTGCATTGACTCAAATCCAATCGAAAACTGCACTAACTCTCCGTTCAAAAAGCGCGCCAAACCGAGCCACTTGGCTCTCAAAGAGTAGCCACCAACAACTTGGGCGAAGTTTACCCGGGGACCCTAGCACTTGACTCTTCTCTAGGGTCAATTCTGTGTGAAGGCCAAAGAGGTAAAAAATGTCGCAGCACCACAAACAAGAAAACCAAATTGAAAACCTCATCATCAAAGCAAATGGAAAGCAAACCCAACCGAAAAACCAAAGAAAAGTCAACAAAATCATTAAGACAGAAAACCAACAAACCGAAACCCACTGAAAAAATATCCTCATAAGCACTTGGAATTCCAAATGACCATGAGTGACTTGTTCCATGTGGTAAAATGTGTATCTTTTTAGGGTGGTTCCCCTGATGGGTCATCCCATCTATCACGGGCCCCAATATTCTTTGGCGCGGTTGACAAACCTCCCGCCCCCCCACCCCCCATTCCCGCCCCACACACAGGTGTTAGAAGCTAACACCGCTCCGTTTGGCCGAAAAGAGGCTTGACATTGGCAAAGATCCTTGGGCCATGCGGAGCTTCGCGGCTTGGAAGAAAACTGCCTGCATCTGAGCATTGCGGTCTCCTTGCCCCCCCCCCACAGGATTTCAAATGCATTCCAAATGGAAACCACGCCCTGGATCCCTGGATCCCCTAAACGCCTGCAGGGGGTGCGGCACGAAGTGCGCTTGGTGCGTGGACACCGGCGGCGGCCCCTGCGCGAAAGCGTGGCACCGGGAAGGGAAAGGGGGGGAGTGGAAGCCCTGTGTTCGGGGCCGCCCAGACTCCAACAGGCATCGAAAATGGAGGTCAAAACACAGGCCCGCGGCCTGGGCTTGGAAGAAGGGCTCCCCTAACATGGGAGAAAAAAAACGGTCACATGGTCTTTCGGGGACCAACCCAAAGTACGTGTCAAGTCGCGCTCTTGTTCGAAAGGGCCCGTGACTGTGATGCTTCCAACATTACCGGTGGATTCCCAAATGTGATTCTGAAGAGCAAAAAACAAAAGTCAATCTTACTGCGCGGAATTGGTCAAGAGCAAACAAGGCCGCCGGAGAGTGTTGCCTACCGCCCTGGGTGGTGGTAGTATATGAACAAATGCGAAAAGATGCAGGAGCATAACAAAGAGCAAAGCGCAAGGTTCAAAGAAAACGAGAAACAAAACAGATGTCAAGATGAGCTCAATTGCAATTGTGGCAATTTGTTCTAGAACACCTGATGATCCCAATCCTAGAACCAATCCCCCATCCCCCATCCCCCATCCCCCATCCCCCATCCCATCCCCCATCCCATCCCCCATCCCCCATCCCCCATCCCCAACCCCCCCCCCCCCCCGGCAGCCCGCACGGCCTGGTCATCCTCGCCCAAGGTGACAACCACAACATCTTCATCCTGGCAACGCAACGTTCGTCCGCGCACCGCGCACGCGCCCCCTCTTCACAAACCTTTAGACCGGAAACAGGATCGAATGATCCAGGGAAGACGAGTGTCTGGCCACCCCCTCAAGCCAGAGAGGGTGCGACTCAAGCTAGAAGTGCCAAAGGGGGAAGTGTCTCAACAATTGTGAAGGACCCTCCTTTGAACTCAGCACTCGCATTTGTAGTTGGCACTCAGCATTCTGCAAAGCATTTTACTTACAATGTGTGAACCAAGCTTCTTTAAAACCACTCCAAAAGCAGATCAGACCGAAACTTGCGAACCAACCACTGGCCCTAAAGATCTGCACAGAGGGACGCAACCGGCGGCCTTCACATTGGTCATGTGATTTGGATGATGGATCATCACCTTGCCATGATGGTACCTGCGAGACAGGATGGCTCAGTAGCGCGCACATTCCACACGCCTATGCAGGGAGACGAGCGTTACAAGCCGCGCAAAATGGTTCATGCTTTGATCCACAGGGTAGAAGCGGCGACCGAATACCGCATGGGCCCCCAGAAACCGCGATGCTCAGGGTTCTTGTTCCAAGCCGCGAAACTCGGCATCGCCTGGGATTCTTTGACAGCAATCTCAAGTCGTTTTTGAGCATGCAAACAGAGCGGTTTTTTGTGACACCTGTGTTGGGGAGAATTTGAATGTTGGGGTTGATCAAAAGGTCCTTTACATGGGATGACCATTGAGGAAAACCACATAAACATGATATTTCCCACATGGGACAAGTTACCATGGTCATTGTGGGGGCAGGAATACTGATGAACTCCCGTGAATGCTGCACAGCAGGATTTTGGAGTGCCTTGAAGCGCTTGCATATGCGCACATCTGGGAACTGGTGGTTTCCCTTGAAAGAGACAGTCACCAAAGAGACCCCCAACTGAACTAGCTTCAACGCCCGGCCGATCCGACCGGATCGATCCGACCGGATCCGGATGGCTCACATGCGCAGGGGGTTGCTGGAGGTGTGCTTCGCACCGAAGTGCTTGTGGGCATGGCCCTTCAGCTCCTGAATGGTGCGCCTCAGTGAATCAATCAGAAGACCAAGTAGTGGTTGGGTGGGTGGGTGGGTGGGTGGGTGGGTGGGTGGGTGGGTGGGTGGGTGGGTGGGTGGGTGGGTGGGTGGGTGGGTGGGTGGGTGGGTGGGTGGGTGGGTGGGTGGGTGGGTGGGTGGGTGGGTGGGTGGGTGGGTGGGTGGGTGGGTGGGTGGGTGGGTGGGTGGGTGGGTGGGTGGGTGGGTGGGGTGGGTGGGTGGGTGGGTGGGTGGGTGGGTGGGTGGGTGGGTGGGTGGGTGGGTGGGTGGGTGGGTGGGTGGGTGGGTGGGTGGGTGGGTGGGTGGGTGGGTGGGTGGGTGGGTGGGTGGGTGGGTGGGTGGGTGGGTGGGTGGGGTGTGGGTGGGTGGGTGGTGGGTGGGTGGGTGGGTGGGTGGGTGGGTGGGTGGGTGGGTGGGTGGTGGGTGGGTGTGGTGGGTGGGTGGATGGTGGGGTGGGGGGGGTGGTGGGGGGTGGTGGGGGGTGGTGGTGGTGGGGTGGGTGGTGGGTGGGGGGTGGGTGGGTGGGTGGGTGGGTGGGTGGGTGGGGGGTGGGTGGGTGGTGGGTGGGTGGGTGGGTGGGTGGGTGGGTGGGTGGGTGGGTGGGTGGGTGGGTGGGTGGGTGGGTGGGTGGGTGGTGGTGGGTGGTGGTGGGGTGGGTGGGTGGGTGGGTGGGTTGGGGGGTGGGTTGGGTGGGTGGGTGGGGGTGGGTGGGTGGGTGGGTGGGGGTGGGGGGGGGGGTGCGGGTGGGTGGGTGGGGCGGGTGGTGGGGGGCGGGTTGGTGGGGCGGGGGGGCGGGCGGGCGGGCGGGCGGGCGGGCGGCGGGCGGGCGGCGGCGGCGGGCGGGGCGGGCGGGACGGGCGGAGGGGGCGGGCGGGCGGCGGCGGGCGGGCGGGCGGGCGGGCGGGCGGGCGGGTGGGTGGGTGTGTATCACCAGTTCCGTTAAGCGCAGCTAACTCAAGTGGCTGAGAACCCAAGAAGCTTTGGACCAAGGAGGGTACCGACTGACCAGAAGCCTTGCTTGCGCACCCCTTCAACACAACAGAGGGGGTGCCGTGTTGTCACGGGTAAGCCTAGTGCCTTGAACACCAAAGTGCCCGTGCCTCAAAATGTATGATGCCCCTCGATCCGAAAGCCACCCTTGGCAAAACCAAAGATTAACCAAATTGTATTCGAAATGATAGAGGGGCCAAAAGGAAACACTCCAAACGTGTCTAGCTTGCTCACATGCTTGCGTGCTTGCTTGCTTGCTGGCTGGTTCGCTCGCACCCTCGCTCGCGTTCTGGCGCGCGCTTTTGAAGGAGGTGGCTGCCTTTTGAATCGGTCCAACTGTCCAACATATTTAGGTGCATCTTTCTTGGGGGACCCCCAACATGGTAGTTGTCCGTTTGGTTTTACGTTAAAACCACCCCAAAAACGGGTACCCTGAAACAAACGACACACCCATTTCAACATCCAGACATGGATGGCAAGTCTCTTCAGAAGCGGGTGGCATCGGCATCACTTAGAAATCGAGATTAAGATCCACACAAAAAGCTCTACAAAAAGAAGCGCGGAAAAACATCCAGCAACCTCTCTAGGATGGTCTTCCTCTAAAAATAAAAAAGGAGAAAAAAGGGGGGGGAAAAGAAAAAAAAAAAAAAAAAACGAAGCAGGACTCGCCCGGATGAGGCCCGGCATTCTTGCATGCTTCCCTTCCTGCGCCAACAAAAAACATTTTCTCAGCAACCGGCGGGAGCGGCACGGTGACGCGCTGCTCCCGGTCGCCAATGTAGGTCTGTCCTGGTGCAAAATGGGGGAGATCCCGATTCGCCTAAGCCGCAATCCTTATTGGGAAACCCACAACTACAAGCGAAACCACTACAAAAAGAGGATCCTTGGAATCCTGACAAAGAAAGAAGACTGCTGTCTGCGATTTGCCCGGTTTGGGGATCGGCGATGCTGAACGCCCTATGTCAGAGTTGGCTTGTCTCAAACAAGGTAGATACCGGAATCACCGAAAATGGTTGGCTTCCTTCTGGGTTCCTAAAACTACCCCAAAAGTGGGTAACCTCAAAAAGGAGAATCACACCCAAACTTGGCGAGGGCCATGTCTGTAGCCCGCTCAGATCTTATCCGCAGCCTTCAATCTGGGAGAATTGGACGATGTTCGACAATAACCTGAAATCTGGGATACCAAAGTGGTTGATTCCCTATCACTTGCAATCTTGCTCGAGTCCCCAAACGTCTCACAGACATTGGCCAGCGGACTGTCAGACTGTGGAAGCTGATGCCTGACCAATTTGTGATGTGCTCGTGGCATTTGCGGATCCTCCTTAAAACCGATCACAAACTTCTTTCGCCAAACCAAACGAAGAACCACGAGCTCTGTGGGGCAAATGGCCCAATGCCATAACTCGTCGGTGCATCCGAAGACCCTATTTGGATGACAGGTTCAATGAAAACTGTGATCCTGTGTCTCTTGAAGAGGCCAACGTGGAGCCGCCCGGAAAGAGATGCATTTCCTTCCCCCCCCCCCTGCCCCGCCTCGGCCGGACATGGCTTCGGGGATGGGCGGAACTCCGGGTTGATTCGGAAAAAATGCCGCCGCCTTCTGATTCAGGCGTGCGGTTTGTCGGCCATGAGATGACTTGATATGCTGACTTGCGTGTGCACATCGCCCTTGATCCCAGACTCATGCAGCTCCGCCACGCATGGACATTTGCACTTGTTCCGGTGCAAATATGAGTCATAACAATCAGGTAGACAAGCCACGCTCCGGATACAACCGACTACTTCAGAACAGCGTCAATCCTGTCAAGGTTTGCCTCTTGCATCACTTCTGCTGGCTGCTGTCACAGCCAAGCAAGCCATAAGCTCATCGGAACCAAGGAGGAATCCTCGCCGCGTTCACTGCCTATGCAAACTCCCCCAAGCAACCGCTTCAAAAGTAGAAAAGCTGAGGTACACAAGAACACAATAGTGCTGGTCATTCGCCGGCAAGCACGAAGGTTGAGGTGATACACATGTTTTTGCTGAAAGCAAAGATACAGAGAAGCCATGAGAGGTTCGCCATCGAGACGAAAGACAACCTCTGCATCATGCATGTCACACTTAGGGAGCTCACCGCACATAACCTGAGGAAACCAAACGAGGACATGCCGAGATCTCATGGTTCCCTTCGCCCAGGTCGTTTGAGATCCAGAGTTCATGACCATATGAGGCCCAAGACTTAGTCCAACCGCAATATCAAGCCGTTTGGCCACTGCACACGTGCCGTCACTGTTCCGAAGTCTCTTGAACTCGGCACACACCGCTTCTTGATCCCGGCTTTGTCTTAGGGACTTACTCAATGTTCCACACGTTCTTGTCGGGATCGAAGTGGTTGCTGTATTTTGGCGTCCCTTTGAGACCATAAAAAGGCGGGCTTCCCATTTGTTTGGAAACACCCATGTGGCAGCAAACAATGACACTCAAAGCTTCCAGTGCCATAGCCAGTACACCCACATTTGCCCATGAGCTGCGAGCCGGTTTCCTGATAGAAATCATGAAAGGGGGCTTCCCCAATATGAAAACAAATTGAAAACCGATCAGGATAACTTCGTCGCCTAACCCGCACTCGCCAACTCGCCAAGCACCGGATATTTTTGGCCGCTCGCATCCGTCGTGCCAGCGAGGACCTTGGACCTGCCCAGCATTTGCATGTCGCGCATGAAACCCTTCCTGGACTAGATGTTACTCAGAACGCGAATCTCCGTAGGCTCCAAACTGCAGAACCAAAGTGCACTCCCACTTGCCCAACCGCGCCAAAAAGGCAAAGAGGAGGCCCCATGCAACTCACCTGCCTCTGTCACATGGCGCTCTCGAAAGGGGCCCTGTGAGAAGTGAACATCTGCAGTTGCATCAAAGCCGGTCCCATTGCGCTTGGAGCTTGCTCCGACTGATGTGAACATTCGCTTGCACACTTCCAACCCGCCTCTAGCGCAGAGGCGAGGCGGTGTAGTTGGCCCAGTCTCCCCAGGCGCTGCCCGTGAGGCCATCCTGCAACACCAACGTCTTCCAAACAAGCAATGCACACACGCAACAGCCTAGACATGTACAAACATGTCGCTCGAAACAACTCACATTGCACTCGCTTTCAGTTGCCTTCCCCTTTAAACGCTCTTGGAAGCAAACACAAAGAAATAACATCACAGACATCAGCCACAGCGCCTGGAAGAACATGCCGATGATGGCCATCATCGCAAGCCTGCCGTTTGCCAACTCCGCCGCGAGCTTGGTTTTCTTGGCCTCGGGGTCGGATGCGGTGAGCACCTTGAATCCGAAGTCGCCCGCCGCAGCAGGAGTTCCAGCCGACTGGTCCTGAGACACCTCGCAGAAGGCCATGTAGGCCAAGATCTGACCCCACCCAGCAGCGGGAACTTTCGAAATTGCAGCAAGTCCGTTGGGGACATCCGCAAACTTCAGGCCAGCCGAAGGAGAAAGGTACCCAGGGAATTTGTTCGTTCGTTCGTTGGTCAGGCGTTTGGTTTGGCTGCCCTACCCGCAGAGCAGGTAAATGCATCCGAGGCTCAAGGAAAACTGCAGCCCGCCTTCCATCAGCTCGACATGAACTTGGAAGGAGGTCTACTTTGAATTAGAGCAAAAGGGACGACAGCACCGCAGTCCGTAAAGCAGAAAAGAGGTGGAAATACCCAGCACTAACAAACACTCGTTTATTAGAACCGCAACAGCGACACTGCCATCAGGGTGAAACACGTTCGACACCAAATCTATTGGCGCTGGCGGCCGCGGCCGCCTTTGCCTTTCGCTGAGCCCTTTCCCTTGGAACCCTTACCTTTCCCGTCACCATTCTTCCCGTCACGGGCTCGCTTCTTCCTGAGCTCCTCTGGCGTCCGGTTGACAAATACGTTGATCGGGTTGATCGGTGGATTGGCTTCCGGATTCGCTGCCCTGGCCGCCCGGCTTGCCTCAGCGAAGGTTTTGCCCAGTGTTTGCAACCCGCTCTGCACCCGGAAGCTTCCCTCGCCGAATTCGATCCGGAACACGAAGTGCCCCGCCGCCCGCTCATACTGTCCTGTTGCTTCCACACGTGTGCTTCGTGCCTTGTTAGGCATCACAAACCTGGTTCCTGAGAGGAGAGCTGTAGACCAAGTCCACCACTCCTGCACGGCGCGGAGATCTTGCTTGCGAGTCTCATCACTCATATCCTGCCACTGGGATGGCGTGCTCGCCGGCAGCGGCCAGGGAAGTCCCGTCAACCGCGACAGCTCGCGAAGAACTCCGTTCGCTCCGTCCTGCGCCAAGGTCTTGAACTCGCGAGAGGCCTCCGCGTGTTTGTATAACTCTTCCACCTCCTCAGACCGCTCAACCACTAGTTGTGTACTTTTTTCGATCCGATCCACTCGGGAACGCAGGTAGCCGATTTCTTGCTCTTGCACCTCCAGCTTCCGCTGCATATCCTGGACGGCTTTCTTACGCTCCGAGGTCATGGCCTGATTATTTCAACCCTGGGGTGAGACCAGCTGTGAGCCGAGAACTCGATGCGAAAGATGGTTCGGTCGGTCCCACGGTTCGTGACCTGGTCCCGACCTCCCCTCCCCCGGTTGTCCGCGCCGCCGGATTCGTGACCCGACGGCACTGCCCGAAGGACGCTTAGGACGTGCCTAGCGCGACAACCGGGGGCGTGGTGTGCGTGTGCGAGTGCGTGCAACGACCGACAAGACCACATCATGCGTGAAACATGCCCTCCTTTCTTTGTCAAAGCTGACATCGCGCTTCATGATTTTTTCTCGCCTGCACTGACCCCAATATGGCATTGCAACGCGGGTTAGCGCACGTCCTGTTGGCGGCGCCCGGCCCTCTACAACCGGCTTCATGGCGCTCCAGATTCGCCGCACAGATCGGGGCGTGACATAGCCTGCATGGTCGGGCGGGCTGCGCTTTCGGAGCCCGCTTTGGCCTTGGTCGAACTGGACAAATGTGTTGGCGCCTGTCTATCTCTCTGCGCCATACCTGATTGCACTCACTGCATGTGTATGTTGCAACTGTGATAACCTCCGGATTGGACACGGCGTGTTGCGCAGCATAGTGTGCTACCAGCGTGTTGGCCTTTGGAAAGGGTTGCCCGCATACCGGGCAGTGAAACTGGCCCGTGTCTGCTCGCTTTTCTAGGTGTCTGCTACGGTGGCGTTTCTGTCGGGCAAAGCGCCCCGCGTAGTCGGGGAACTGGTTCGTGCTCGGCGACCACCGGTTGAGCAGGATCTCCTGGCGATGATCTATCTTGGGGAGAGGAAACTCCGTAAGTATCGCCTGTCGCCACTCGTCTCGATTCTGCGCTACTCTGTACCAGTCCAACTCCGACTGCTGAATCTGCGCCAGTAAGTAGCGTAGCCACTGCGCCTGTCCCCGTGGTGCGTTTGGTCTGGCTGTGCGCCCTTGCCAGAAGCCGAAAAGGGCTTGCTTGGGCAATCTGCGAATGTTCATTCTCGCCACATGTCCCAACCATATCAGGCTCTGCCTGGCAATGGTCGTCTCGAAGGGCTCCCACTGCACCAGCTCGTTGAGCATTGCGTTGTTGACGTGATTGTCCCGTTTCCAGCGGTGACGTACCAACAGACAACGTTGGACCGCCCAGTTGATGATCCTTTGCATCTGCTTGACCTGGTTCTGATTCCACGCCCGTGATCGGCCGAAACATGTGAGCGTCGGCATGATGACCGCCTTCATGATCTTGACCCGGATGCTATGCGGCATCTGAGCTCGCCCGCGCTGATGTCCAAAATGCCACGCCTTGGCCGTTTTTGCTATTTTCAAGTATGCCTGGGCCTTCTTTGCCTTGGTATCGGCTGGCTGTGTCTTGCAGCATTCCTCCCACATGCCTCACTGTTTCCATCTCGCCTTTGTGTCGCACGTCAAAAGGTGCCCGTGGCGTCGACGCAATCCGCAATCCTTCGGTCTTGCCCGGGTGTACTTTCTCTCTCCAGTCCCTCATGGTGGTCTCGAGCAGAACCTCGGCGCGAGCCATCTCCTCTGCCTCACCTATGAGACATGTGTCGTCAGCAAAGCCTATGTCGCCCAACACTACTTCCTTGCTTTTCCGAAATAGGTGTTCTCGACTGTGCACGCCATGATGCACCCTCCCGTCTGCTTTAACTATCCATGGTAGGCCCGGATGTTGATTGGCCTGGTCTGCTGACTGCGCTCGTCTGATTCTGAAGTCTTCCAACACCGCCTGATGATACGCGTTAAACAGGGGCGGCGAGGATGGGCAGCCCTCGCGCAGCCCTTTGTCCGCCTCGTATTCCTGCGACTCCCCGCCATGGATGCGAACCTGGTAGCGGGTCGCTTCGTGAAGGGCCTTGCACACTTTGATGAAGTTGTCTGGCGCTCCTTTGATGCTGAGTACCTTCCAAAGGGAGTCCTTGCTGACTCTCGGATACGCCTTCTCGATATCGAAGAGCCGGATCAAAATGACGTCATCCGATGGTTTCGTAGTGGCGGCTTCTTCCGTGATTCTCCGGGTCACCTGTAGTACGTCATCCACTCCTCGTCCCTTGCGAAAGCCGGCCTGTTCCTCTGACAACCATCCGTCGCTCCACAGCTGCGTCCGTTGCGCCACCACTCTGGCCAGCAGATTGCTACCAACGCTAAGGAGACAGATGCCTCTCCACGTGTTCTTGTTGCTCCGATCACCTTTTTTCTTCCATAGGGGCACCACAATGCCACGGTTCCAGACTTCCGGCCATCCGGCCCCCTCCTCGCCATCCAGGGCGCTACACGCCTCGGCCCACGCTGCTCGTACTAGGCCGTGTACCTGGCGCCGCAATGCCGGGCTGCCCAACTTGTAGAATTCCGCCACGAACCCGTCGGCTCCTGCAGCCTTGGCGTTCTTCATCCGCTGTCCGCAGGCCTCGATTTCCTCATCTGTGGGCGGCTCCCCCATCCATCGGTACGGCGCCGCCGCCTCGGGCTTCACGTTCGCCCACACGTGGTCCACTGCCCACTCTCTGCCCTCTTGCAGTTGCCGAAAGTGTTCTTTCCAAGCCTCGCGCTCGGCTTCCGGCTGCGCTACCGTTGCCTGGGCGACCTGTGTGCGGAGTCGTTCGTCTCGAAGGCCTAGTTCGCGATGAACGGCATAGACCCTTCTGGTATCGCCTTGGCCAGCCGCTGTGGTGAGTTCATCCGTAAGTCCGTCGATCCATTCCCATTTCCATCTTCGTCGCGTTAGCTTCCTGCGCTTCGAAGCTTCCCTGCTGTCGCGCAGCGCCTGTGCGTAGTCTTGCTGTCGTTGGGGATCCCTGAGCTCGTCATCTCTTCGAAACTGTCGCAGCCTGGCCATTGCGTCTGCAACGTCCCTATCCAGTTGTCGGTTCTCCTCCGTGTGACCGACTAGATGCGGCCTTTTCCTGGTAGGAGGGACAGGCCCCAAGATTTCCATGCTGGTCTGTAGGCAGATCTCCACCAGCTTCTCCCAAGCCAACTGTCGTCGGTCTCCTTCCTCGCGTATTATCGCTGCGTCCAAGGTCTCGTGCCACTTACGCTTGGCTTCGCGAGCCTCGCGACCCGGTTTCGCTAAGATCTGTACATTGGGTTTGTTGACTGATTGCGGCGCTTCCCTGCGTGGTTGCCACCGGTGCCAGTAGTGCCATGTGAGCTCTATGGGAAGGTGGTCCGTGTAGTCATCCCAGTGGTCCTCACCCCCTCCATTTCCTACTCTGCGCGGTCGCCGAAGCGGCTCTCCTGCGTTACCTCGCCTACCCTGGTGTACCGTGCGCGCGCTGTCTACGTACTTGACTTGGCTACCTGGCATAAGGAAATGATCCAGCACATGACCCGTCCCGTTGCTCGGGTGCCACCAGGTGTACTTTTTGGCTAGTGGTTGCTGAAAGCGACTGTCGATGATTACCAGCCCTTCCTGTTGGCACCATTCCAGTAGCTCTGGTCCTGTTCTGCTGGTTGACCCGCTGCCGAACTGTCCCATCACCGTCGGGTAGTGTTGAGCTTGGTTTGCACCGATCTCCGCGTTGAAGTCCCCTCCAACTATCAGCCAGTCCCCTCCTGGCGTACGGGCTTTCACCTCAGTCACCTGCCGCAAAAACTCCTGTCGGTCCGTTCGTCGCGCCGATGAAATAGGTGCGTAGCACACTATCAGCATGAGGCCCTTCCTGCGGCCCTGCCTGGGGAAGTGCAGTCCCAAGACCCGGCCCTGACCAGGTCGGCTCTTAAAGCTGCGTGCCCCGCCGGCTTCCCATCTCTGGCCCATGGCCTCGCCCATGGCTATGGCCACCTTGCCCTCCACGACCAGTTTCCACTTGTGGCCATCTACCCACAAGTCGTGTGTTCCGTCACGGTGGAATGTCACGTCGGTGAGCAGTACTGCGTCCCACTTGCGTGCGTTCACTACCTGAAACAACGCTGCTGTTTTGGTGAAAGGATCGTACGGAGTGTTGGTTGCGCCCCATCGACGTACGTTCCATGCGCCTACTTTCCAGGTGTGTCTCTTCCGTGGTCCGATCCCTCGTCCGTTGGATCGCTGTCGTCGGTATCTTAAGAAGATTGCCAGCTTGCGGTTCCTTCTTCGACGCGCCAGTAGTTTCCTCTTCCTGCCTGTCATGGTCCCGGTTGTCGGCGTCTACCGTTGAGCCAAATACGCATGCGGACCGTGCGTGATTGATATGGCTGATGGAGTCACAGGGGCGTGCCTGCGATGTTGCAGGATGTACCCGGAACAAACAGGCCCTATGTGCGCTTGTTCTCCCGACAGCCCGCCCTTACAGCTGTCCGGAACGACGAGCCCTGTGCATCAGGGCGGCAACACAACAGCCCTAGGGGCCGGTGTTCCCAACACCCTTCAGCACCGATCTTGAGCGCCAGATACGCACTCGACGAAATGAAAAAACCCAGCGTGGGTCGCCGTGGTCGGTGGATCCTCGTTGCCCCAAAGTCAGCAAGGCCGTCTCGAAAGCTCAATCGACGCGGCAACGCTCCGCCGATCTTAGCGGAGTATGAGGTTGGTTGAGGCTTGGCTAAATCCGTCGGCCTGGGTGTGGCATGTGCGCGTGTCTAAAGGGTCATCGCGTGACCAGAACCCGACCCATGTCATGTCACATGCCGTGATAAAAAAAAGAAAAAGAAGAAGGACCCAGCAACAACAACAACAACAACAACAACAACAACAACTGCCATAAGTCTGAGCCCCATCCAGTGCTCGGCCACGTGGAGGCCTACCACCACGAGCACCTACCCAGGGAATTTGCCGGTGATCTCAGGGGTGATGTAGCCCATGGTTGCCTTGCTCAATGTTCAATCACAAACATACTTGCCAGAATAAACATGCTCAAAGTTCAAATGTTCATATCTTCGGGATCCTACTATTTCGCAAAGATGTAAGGTCTTACCAAACGTTGACCAAGCATCGAGCATGGAGATTCGGCCGTGCTTCAACTCCGTCTGGCGTCTGCGCGCAAAGTTCTCGGTGCTGCCATCCGCCGTAAAACCGGCGGGATCCCAGAATCCCACAGGAGCCTGCCACAAAACTCTTGCACTGTGAAAGATTGAAGTTTGTGCATGTATCAATACACTTCTTTGACTGTCCGCAAAATGTGATTGAATTAAGGTGAAAGTCATGCCACCTTGGTGTCTGTGTATCAACCCATGCTGCGATACAATGGGATACCTGCATGCCACCAACCAATCTAACACTCATATGAATGCCTATATGAAATGGAAACATAACATGACTTCATTTGACTATCTCCAGTGTGCTAGGCATGGTGTCATCTCATGTTATCCTTGCGCAACCCTCAAACTTAAACATGCAACATCTTGAACACTACGCCTCGCAGCATGTACATTTGTTGACGTACATAGTCTATATCATCTTTAATTGGTCTTTCCCATATCAAAAACCCGAAGTGAATCAACTTTCCTGCAACAGCAACTCAAAAGCAAGTGCAAGTCAGTGTGTATGTATATACTGTACATACAACATATTTGAATTACTGCTGATCATGTTCAGTCGCTATAGTGATCAAACTGCAAGGCAACCATTGAAAGTAGATCCTCAACAGTCGCAATCACGCGGAGATGCTAGATACCCAAAAGTCACTTTGCGCCTGGACCCCAAGCTCATTCTCGAAGGCGCGCAGCGGCGAGGCGGTGTAGTTGGCCCAGTCACCCCAGGCGCTTCCTGTCAGACCGTCTTGAAAGAACATGCCGATGATGGCCATCATCGCAAGCCTGCCGTTTGCCAACTCCGCCGCGAGCTTGGTTTTCTTGGCCTCGGGGTCGGATGCGGTGAGCACCTTGAATCCGAAGTCGCCCGCCGCAGCAGGAGTTCCAGCCGACTGGTCCTGGGACACCTCGCAGAAGGCCATGTAGGCCAAGATCTGACCCCACCCAGCAGCGGGAACTTTCGAAATTGCAGCAAGTCCGTTGGGGACATCCGCAAACTTCAGGCCAGCCGAAGGAGAAAGGTACCCAGGGAATTTGCCAGTGATCTCAGGGGTGATGTAGCCCATGGTTGCCTTGCTCAATGTTCAATCACAAACATACTTGCCAGAATAAACATGCTCAAAGTTCAAATGTTCATATCTTCGGGATCCTACTATTTCGCAAAGATGTAAGGTCTTACCAAACGTTGACCAAGCATCGAGCATGGAGATTCGGCCGTGCTTCAACTCCGTCTGGCGTCTGCGCGCAAAGTTCTCGGTGCTGCCATCCGCCGTAAATCCGGCGGGATCCCAGAATCCCACAGGAGCCTGCCACAAAACTCTTGCACTGTGAAAGATTGAAGTTTGTGCATGTATCAATACACTTCTTTGACTGTCCGCAAAATGTGATTGAATTAAGGTGAAAGTCATGCCACCTTGGTGTCTGTGTATCAACCCATGCTCCGATACAATGGGATACCTGCATGCCACCAACCAATCTAACACTCATATGAATGCCTATATGAAATGGAAACATAACATGACTTCATTTGACTATCTCCAGTGTGCTAGGCATGGTGTCATCTCATGTTATCCTTGCGCAACCCTCAAACTTAAACATGCAACATCTTGAACACTACGCCTCGCAGCATGTACATTTGTTGACGTACATAGTCTATATTATCTTTAATTGGTCTTTCCCATATCAAAAACCCGACGAAGTGAATCAACTTTCCTGCAACAGCAACTCAAAAGCAAGTGCAAGTCAGTGTGTATATGTATATACTGTACATACAACATATTTGAATTACTGCTGATCATGTTCAGTCGCTATAGTGATCAAACCGCAAGGCAATCCTCAACAGTCGCAATCACGCGGAGATGCTAGATACCCAAAAGTCACTTTGCGTCTGGACTCCAAGCTCATTCTCGAAGGCGCGCAGCGGCGAGGCGGTGTAGTTGGCCCAGTCACCCCAGGCGCTTCCTGTCAGACCGTCTTGAAAGAACATGCCGATGATGGCCATCATCGCAAGCCTGCCGTTTGCCAACTCCGCCGCAAGCTTGGTTTTCTTGGCCTTGGCGGGCTAAGCAGGGATCGAACCTGACCTGTGCGGTCTTGGCCGATGTGTCTGCAAGGCTAAACTGCAAGGCCAAGGCCTGCAGGGCGCAAGAAAAAGGGTCCACCCAGGACCTTGATGGAACGCACTCCGGAACTGAGCACATTTGCCACTGAAAGCCTGGAGCAAGGCGTTCCCGGCAATGTAGTTTTGGCGGCAGTTGCAGGACGTGCGCCCGAGGGCCTGACAACCGGTGCGGGCTGAAGGCCGGGTGGTCTTCTGCCATCTCTTCTGAAAGGCGGCAGCAGCCGAGGGATGCGGTTCTGGATCAATGACCAAGGCTGTGCAAGGTTGCCAATCAAGTGCACTGAGACAAGGTGCAAAGTGGGCTGGATCCGTGCCATGACCGCGGCATTTTTATTGACATGAGCAGGTGGCGTTGAAGGCAAGGCTGTCACTGGGCAGGGCGTCTGCCGGCTGCATGTGCGTCACCACAGGCTGAAACAATTGTCACACGGTTGAAAGGCGAAGGCATCGCGCTGTGCCAAGTGGTGGCAGTGCCGATGATGAAACACTTGCGTTTCGGCAGAATGTAGACAGCCCTGGGCGGTGCGGCGGCTGAAAACCCATTGATCCCAGCCTTGTGGTGCTGGCGCAACAGACACCCAATGGCAAGGTAAGGCCGGACACAAGAGCTGTGCAAAGGGCGAGACACGTTCCAAAGCACAGCAAGGCGTCCACAGCGGCGTTTGGGTTTCACATGAAACCGCAGGTTTGGGTTAAGGCTAGGAGCAAAACGGCCAACGCGTAGTTCGATTTACAACACGCTCCAAACACAAGGGAAAAGAAACCCGAAGCGACAAAATAGCTCTCCAGATTTTCAACATGCCATGGACACCCGATGTGCATCAAGCAGCGTGGCGCAAGCAATTCCGGGATTTGGTACAGTTGTTGCCGGGTGACCTCTCAGATGTGGTGGGTGCGGACACGGCTGCAGTGTGTGCTTTGGAAAAAATTTGACGCTGGGCCTTTAAAGCATTGGATCTGCGAGCAGAGGATGCAAGATTGTGTGCGGCCGCGCCCGAGCATTGCAGGGAGACACTAAGTGCAAAGAGGCCGGCCATGTTGAAGTTTCTGGTCGATAAGATTGGCTCTGAGGATCGTAGCCTGCCGCAGCAGCTTCTTATTGGCTTTGATTTCCGACCCTGCCGGAAAGCAATATTTTCAGACCGCGCATCAGGCCTGCCTCCATCACGCGTAACGAGCTACCGGCCCATGCCGGTCGGCTGAGAGAAGCCACCTTGTCGGCTGAAGCCATTAGTGTTTACAATTGCGACGGTCGGGCTTTGATGAGGGCTGACAGCAACCGCCAAGGTCAGCAACTGCGCTAAGGTTCTGGAACCTTAGCAAAGCGCACAAGCAGTTGCCAATTTCTGTGGAGTTACTGGATGCGCGTACATTGCGCTTTATCGACCGGGTGGTGGCCACGAGATTTCCCCAAGCCGTTGGCTCTTCCGTTCGGGTTGGTTGCAAGCGTCAACAACTTTGTCAGGTTGCATTTGCCGCATGATTATATTCTACCTGAGAGGCTTCTAGCACTCGTCCGTCCAGCATTTGACCTCGTCCTGCGAAGGATTCGAAGTCTAAAACGCTGCGTGCAGGCGTGTGGCTGCAAAATAATGACCCCTAGATATGCTTGCAATTTGGCTCCAGGTTGCATTTCAAGCGAGCCAACCTTTGCAGGGCTAAGAAAAAACAAAAAAAAAGAAAACAAGGGGTCCCAAAAAAAGGGGTCCCCGAAAAAAAGGGAAAAGGGGTTTCCTTTGGCAAAGCTTGACATCGCTTGAAATGCAACCTGGAGCCAAATTGCAGCGCATATCTAGGGGTCTCTATTTTGCAGCCACACGCCTGCACGCAGCGTTTTAGACTTCGAATCCTTCGCAGGACGAGGTCAAATGCTGGACGGACGAGTGCTAGAAGCCTCTCAGGTAGAATATAAGCCATTTGGAAAACCCCCTCTACAGAGAGAGATACGGGGAATGCAGGGATTCCCTGCATTGAACTTCCCCCCACGATTTGATTCAAAATTGCTCCATGGCTGACTCTTGTTGCCGCAATATTGCAACAAAATTGCGCGCCACTTGCCTGGCATAGAAGCCTCCTGGCCGCGCCACCTGCCCGGCATTGAAGCCGCGCCAACCCGCTGAACCCCCACTCTCCCCCGCGTCCTTGCTATATGTACTATATGTGCTATATGTTCTGTACGCGCGAAATTTGTACTATATGTGCTACATAGGGCCATATAGCACATATAGCACATATAGCAAGGAGCTGGGGGAGAGTGAGGGTTCGGCGGGTTGGCGCTCCGTACGCGCCGCATTCCCAGGAAAAAAAAATCCAGTCCTCCTGTGGGAGGACCTGCAGCTTTTTTTGCCAATGGCTGCGAGGCCCCAGCTGCCCGGCATAGCCCGGCCGCGCCTGCCCGGCATAGAAGCCCTGCCGAGCCTGCACCAGGGAATTTGAATTGGAGGGTATTATCCTCCTCTTCAAATTCCCTGGTGGTAATCCGCGTGCTTAGGGGGGTGGTACCGAAGACGTTCGTTTCGTATTCGCATACTCGGAAGTGAAAGCTAAAACCTGTCACTTCAAATTCCCCGGCCCAGGGCGCCATTCCACCCCCGTGGCCGCCCTGCGCACCACCCTGCTCGTGGTCCTGCGCCTCAGGAGCGGCAAATGCGCACAACATGCTGCAAATGACGTCCAGACTGTCATTACCACTCATTCTGAAGTGTACGACCATATCGTACACTTCAAATTCCCTGGCCCAGGCCAGTGAAACACCCCCGTGGCCGACCTGCGCACCACCCTGCTCGAGAAGCCCCCGGCCGCGCCACCTGCCCGGCATAGAAGCCCTGCCGAGCCCGCGCCAAGGTGAATTCTTCCCAGCAAAAAAAATGTCGAGGTTGTCGGCTTAGACGTCGGCTTAGACGACAACCGTGAAAATTTTTTTCCAGTGGTCCTGTGGGGGGACAACTGCCTTCGGCGAACCTGCCCGGCAGAGCCGCGCCAGCCCGCCGACATGGAGGGCACGCAGCTGATGTCTCGCACCAACTACGAAGCAGTGTCCGGTTTTGCCGGCCACTGGCTCCATCGTGCGCAGGTCTCGCTTTTGACCGAAAAAATCGGTCAAATCAAATTGAGTCACATCCGAAAAAAAACCCTGGTGCGGGCCCTCTCTACAGAGAGAGGTCTTGGTGAACTTTGCTGAAGGAGCTCAAACGGTGAGCTCCTTCAAATTCGCAGGTCGGGTGTTGCGCTGGCGTTCGCCTGAGAATTTGCAGATTCTCACTGTTTGAGAAACTGCTGAAAAGTCTTCGAAGTGTACGAAAAAAACACACACATGCCCCGTTACAAATTCCACGCCAACGTGCGGGCCTGGTGCGGGCCTGGTGCGGGCCTGGTGCGGGCCTGGTGCGGGCCCTGTGACACGTGCGGAAACTTGTGCCGAAGAGGGGTTGGTGTGTTTGACACACCAACAAGCGGCGACGCCTGTGAGGTGTGTCAAAAACACACCAACCCCCGAATCACGAGGAAACTTCTCCGAACGGCCGGAACGCCACGAAGGACCTGTGAGGGCGCGCTGCGAAAGTACAACACCCCTGCGTTATGAATTCGTATAACACCTACTCCTAAGAAAACATGTTTGAAGGACCTGTTACAGGCAACATCCCGGAGTCCTGGACAACGGAGAGGTGACTGACGGCACGCACGTCACCGCAGGGCAGCTGGCCCTCGCTCTGACGCCGTACGCTCAAGTAACGGACCTGGCGGTGAACACGGCAGCCGCCGGCAACAACGCGGCGGCCATCCAGTCCCTGGACGACAGAGTCACCGCAGAGCTTGCCTCCAAGCTGGACAGCAGCGCGCTGGCGCCGGCGATTGCGCCCCTGGCCACGGCGGCGGCCCTGGCCACCACGGACGGGCAGGTGGCCGCGCACGGAAGCAGCATCGCCGCGCTGCAGAGCTCGCTGACCACGGGCCTCTCCAACAAGGCAGACCAGTCGGCCTTCGACGTGCTGGAGGGCGTGGTGGCCACCAAGAGCACCCCGGACGGCGTGGACCTGAAGCTGTCCAACTACAGCACCACGGCGGCCATGAACGGCTCCATCGCCTCGGCCAACAACGCCACGCTGGCCACGGTGGCCGCCAACTACGGCCTCAAGACGGTGGTGGACCAGCACTCCCTGGACATAGCGGCGAGGATCACGCCGCTGGAGGTGGACACCAAGGTGGCCAACGCTCTCCTGGGGGCCGTCACCGCCGCGGCGCTGGCCTCCGAGCTCGCGAGCCGAGACGCCACCATCTCGGGGCTGCAGGCCTCCAAGGCAGACGCCAGCGCGCTGACCGCGCACGCCCTGCAGTCTACCGTCGACACTTCCTCGGTGGTGGACTCTAAGATAGCAGCGGCCCTCCTGGACGCCGTCACCACGGCGGCCCTGGACGCGGCCCTCCTCGGCAAGGCGGACGCCAGCGCGCTGGCCGCCCTGCTCTCCACGGTGGACGGACTTCCACTGGAGGTAGACACCAAAATAGCAAATGCGCTGCTGGGCCTCGCCACCGAGGCCTTCGTCGCAGCGCAGCTTGCTAGCCGGGACGCCAGCATCACGGCGCTCCAGGCCTCCAAGGCCGACGCGACGCTGCTGGCCTCGTACGCCACGAACGCCGCGCTCTCCGCCAGCGAGACCGCGCTCCAGAGCGCCCTCGACGCAATCCTCGCGGAGCTCGCCGCCCTGCAGCTTCCCGGAGGCGGAGTTGTTAACGCGCCGGCCTGGGCGGGCTTCACAACTTGGGAGCTCGTTCAGGGAAGCAACGTCGTTCGCAACCTGCACTTCGTGGCTCCTCTCTCTGCTGCGCTGGCCAACGGCGACGACACGCTGAGCATCACGGCAGACTGCTACTCCGTCGCAGCGGCGGACGCGCCATAACAGCAGCCCTGCTGGCCTACTACACCTCCTCACAAGTGGACACTCTGTTGGGAGACTACCGAACCGGAACGGCGCAGGACGCGGAGACGACCAGCGCCATCACAGCCGCGCTGCTGGCCTACTCCACCGCGGCGCAAGTGGACGCGCTGTTGGGAGATTACCGCACGGCGAGCGCGCAGGACACGCAGACGCAGGCGGCCATCGCGGGCGCGCTGCTGGCCTACCGCACCGGGCCAGCTCAGGACACGTTCACCAGCAGCCAGATCGCAGCAGCGCTGGTGGCGTACCGCTCAGCCGCAGACCAGGACACGGCGACGGCCTCGAGCATCGCCGCCGCCCTGCTCAGCTACTACACCATCGCACAAGTAGACGGCCTCCTTGCGGGCAAGCTCGGAGTCACGGAGGCGGCCTCGGCCCTGCAGATAGCAGTGCGCTTTCCGGACGACGGAGGGGCCGACGAGGTGGTGGCCGCCATAGGAGAGCAGATCCTGGGCCCCACGGACGTCTCGCTGTCAAACTGGACGGTTCGCCCCAGCAGCGGCTGCAGCGTGGTCCTGGCCACGCACACCGCGGGAGTGAGCGTGGACGGCTACACCCTGACCCTGGCGGCGAACCCGTGGAACATCGTGCGCACCTACAACTTGACCCCGGGCCGAGAGCTGCTCTTCGCCTGCCGCTACCGGCTCGGCACGGCCTCCAACTTCGTGGTGTACATGTCCGAGGCCGACAACGTCTACGACCCGTTGTACGGCAGCTTCGTGGGCGACCAGGGCGCCTGGAGCACGGCCAAGATGTACTTCACCGTGCCGCCAAACGGAGTGGCGAAGCTGCACTTCGGTGCGCACTTCCAGGCGCCGGGCCTGCCCAACCAAACGGCGGAACGGTGGACGTCTACGGCCTCCAGATCCTGGACGCAACCCTGGAGGCCGGCAACACAGCGGAGGAGGAGGACACGGCGGCCTCAGCCCTGCTGCTGAAGCACGAGTTCCTCGACGGAGGGGCCGACGACGTCACGCTGGCCACCCTGGGCGAGGTGCTGCTGGAGCCCACGCTCACCACGCTAGGAAATTTCCTGGTGCGCTCCAACAGCCAGAGCTCCGTGGCCTCGGCCAGCTTCACGGTGGGAGGCTTCCAGCTGGAGGGCTACGCCATGACCCTGAGCGCCTTCGCCTGGAACATCGTGCGCACCTACACGCTGACGCCGGGGAGACGCTACTCCTTCGGCTGCCGGTACCGGCTGGGCACGGCCTCCAACTTGGTGATGTACGTCAGCGCGGCCGACAACGACTACGTGGGCGTCACCGGCACCTTCCTCGGCACGCCCGCGCAGGGAGTGTGGAGCACGGCGCGCCTGGACTTCTCGGTGCCGCCGGGCGGAATCGCGAAGCTGCACTTCGGAGCCTTCGGCGGCTCGATCCCCGGGCTGGTGCAGCAGTCGGCGGGCACGCTGGACCTGTACAGCATGCAGATCAGGGCCAGCGCCTTCGAGGGAGAGTCTGTCTCAGTGACGGACCTGCTGGCGGACTCGCTGGCCCTCACGGGCTCGGCCACGCTGGACGGGCTCACCGCGCAGGGCAACGTGGGCTGCGACCAGCTGCTGTGCAACGACGTGAACTGCACCGACGTTTTCACGACGGGCGTGGACGCCTCGGGCGCAGTCTCCTGCGCTGCGCTCACAGCCACCGGCACCGTCGCCGGGGCCGCGCTGTCGTCCACGGGGGCCGTGTCAGGCAGCTCGCTGAGCATCAGCGGCGCGGCCAGCGTGGGCCTGCTGAGCTCCGCCACGGGAATCACGGGCAGCACTCTCACCATCAACAACACGGCCAACGCCGGGAACTTCACCACGGTGGGCGACGTGTCCACGGGGACGCTGACGGCCTCGGGCGCAGCAACCGCGGCGAGCTTCGCAGCCACCGGCGCGCTCACGGGCGCCACGCTGACCATCACCGGAGCTGCCTCCGCGGGCCCGCTGGACTGCGAGAGCCTGGACTGCACCTTCACGGCCACGAGCGGCGGAGTGTCGCGGGCAGCGTGGTCTGCGGCGACGTGACGAGCTCGGGCACGGTCTCCGCGCCGCAGCTCTTCGCGTCCAACACGCTCACCGTGACCAACACCTCCGACTTCTCGGACGATCTCTTCTTGACGAAGAACTGGGCGGGCTGGAGCACAGCGGCCCGGAGCTGCGGCTGCTGGGCAACCAGAGCGCCAGGCTCTTCCTGGAGCGGGACGGCGGGACGCACCAGTGCGAACTAATCATGATCAACGACGAGGCGCTGGTGCAGACCAAGAGCCTCTCCACGCAGCTGTCCCTGACCACGAACCAGAGGAACCCCGGCTGCCTCGTGATCGCGGGCAACACGGGCAACGTGGTCTGCAACACGAGCTTCACGAATTTGTCGGACAGCCGGGTGAAGACGGAGATGGCCGAGGCCGACGTGGCAGAGCTCCAGCAGCTGTTCGACTCCGTGGAGGCCAAGCAGTACAAGCGCCCGGACATGAACGAGGACCTGAGGCTGGGCTTCGCCTCAAACGACTTCGCAGGAACGAAGTGGAAGAACTTGACGGGCACCGCGAGGTGGAGCGACGGCACGGAGATGGTCACCCTCGACTACTCTCACCTCACCAGCGTGCTCTGGGGGGTGTGCAAGGGCTTCCAGGCCCGGCTGGACGAGGTGGAAGCCTGGCAGGCCCAGCGGGGGCCGAAGAACAAGTAGAAAAAAAAACTGGTTTTGGGGCAAGAAGTAGGTGTGAGCAGGCCTCCGCGCATCCTTGCTCAAGCCCCTTTTTGGGGCAACAAGGAGGTAGGCCGCCTCGCATCTGCAGAACCTTGAATAGCCCCTTTTTGGGTTATAAATGGAGGCGCTGAGGGACCTGGCCGACGACTTCAACGTGCGGGACCCGCGGAAGCTGTACCGACTCGCGAGGCAGCGCGACCTCGACGTGACGCAGGCCATGGCCTTCGAGGCGCAGAAGGCCGACGTGGGCCGGCAGGTGCAGGCGCCCCGGCCGCGCGCGCTGGGCAAGTCGGCCGCCGAGGGGCCGAACGACCGGCTGCAGGCCGACCTCATCGACTTCAGCCAAAACACGCGGGGCTCTCTCTTTAGAGGGGGTTTTCCAAATGGCTCATATTCTACCTGAGAGGCTTCTAGCACTCGTCCGTCCAGCATTTGACCTCGTCCTGCGAAGGATTCGAAGTCTAAAAACGCTGCGTGCAGGCGTGTGGCTGCAAAATAGAGACCCCTAGATATGCTTGCAATTTGGCTCCAGGTTGCATTTCAAGCGAGCCAACCTTTGCAGGGCTAAGAAAAAACAAAAAAAACGAAAACAAGGGGTCCCAAAAAAAGGGGTCCCCGAAAAAAAGGGAAAAGGGGTTTCCTTTGGCAAAGCTTGACATCGCTTGAAATGCAACCTGGAGCCAAATTGCAGCGCATATCTAGAGGTCTCTATTTTGCAGCCACACGCCTGCACGCAGCGTTTTAGACTTCGAATCCTTCGCAGGACGAGGTCAAATGCTGGACGGACGAGTGCTAGAAGCCTCTCAGGTAGAATATGAGCCATTTGGAAAACCCCCTCTAAAGAGAGAGGTTCAACACAAGTGCCACTTGTGTTCAATTCCTGCCGCGCCACTTGCCCGGCATTGAAGCCGCGCCAAGCCGCTGAACCCTCACTCTCCCCCGCGTCCTTGCTATACGTGCTATATGTGCTATATCTTACACGCCAAGCCGCCGAACCCCCACTCTTCCCCGCGTCCTTGCTATACGTGCTATATGTGCTATATCTTACACGCCAAGCCGCTGAACCCCACTCTCCCCCGGGTCCATGCTATATGTGCTATATGTGCTATATGGGTCTTACACGCCAAGCCGCTGAACCTCCACTCTCCCCCAGCTCCTTGCTATATGTACTATATGTACTATATACTCTGTACGCGCGAAAATTTGTACTATATGTGCTATATAGGGCCATATAGCACATATAGCACATATAGCAAGGAACCCGGGGAGAGTGGATGTTCAGTGGCTTGCCTTGTAAGACCCATATAGCACATATAGCACATATAGCAAGGAGCCGGGGGAGAGTGGATGTTCAGTGGCTTGCCTTGTAAGACCCATATAGCACATATAGCACATATAGCAAGGAGCCGGGGGAGAGTGGATGTTCGGCGGGTTGCTCCGTACGCGCAGGCTGTGCAAGTGGCATGCAGGCCACAGTGGAGGGACTGTTGGAGTGGCGTGTAGCCAAGCGGGCACTTTTGAGCAGGCACACGTAGTGGCTCGCCCAACCTCTTAGTGGCTCGCCCAACGGCTCCACTAGCGCGCCGGCCGCGCCTGCCCGGCATAGCCCTGCCGAGCCCAAGGTGAATTCTTCCCAGCAAAAAAATGTCGAGGTTGTCTAAGCCGACAACTGCGAAAAATTTTTCCAGTGGTCCTGTGGGGGGACAACTGTCCAAAGTTTCGGCGAACCTGCCCGGCATAGCCCGGCCGCGCCTGCCCGGCATAGCCCGGGCCGCGCCACCAGCATAGAAGCCTCCAGCCTGCCTGCACCAGGGAATTTGAAGTGGAGGGTATTATCCTCCTCTTCAAATTCCCTGGTGGTAATCCGCAGGTCTTAGAAGACTTTTCAGCAGTTTCTCAAACAGTGAGAATCTGCCGAGGTCGGGATTCCGATTTCGCTCTACACCGAGGTCGGTTTTCCGACTTCGCTTTAGCTTCCGATTTTGCCCGAAAAATCCTCCGGAAGCGATGCGGTGGGGAGCGCATCGCTTCCGGAGTTGGGTTTCATCCCGAAAACCCCATCACCGGGCCAGCGCCGAAGGTCCGGGAGCGATGCTGTCCTCGTAGTATCGCTGACAGAGTGTTTTTTCACCACTCACACGCCCTGCCGTCAATCCTGGCGTGGCAACAGGATTGCTCCACCCAATCCTGCTGTGGCAACAGGATTGCTCCACCCAATCCTGCTGTGGCAACAGGATTGCTTCAACCATTCCTGCTGTGGCAACAGGATTGCCCCTTCAATCCTGCTGTGGCAACAGGATTGCTCCAACCATTCCTGCTGTGGCAACAGGATTGCCCCGGTGCATCACGAGCAGCTCGGGCTTGGAACTGTTCTTGCCCGAGCACAGGCTTGTGATGGAGTCGGCCCGGCGGTAGAGCTCCCGGGCCTCGGGCACGTCGTTGACGCTGACGACGAAGGGCAGGCCGCTCGCGAAGAGTGCGTCTCGCAGCTCCGTGTGAAAGACCAGGTCGTGGCCCCCTCTCGTACCGTAGTAGTTCATGCTGCGGCCGGGGAAAATGTAAGGAGGGTCAGCGTAGATGCACTGGTGCGCCTGGCAGGGCAGAGCGCGTAGATAGGCCAGCGCGTCCTGGTGCCGCACGGTCACGTTGCAGGGTGGCTGCTGGAGGCGCCGCACGCTGCTCAGTGCCAGCGGCCGCTGCTGTGCGAAGGAGCCCCACTTTCCCGAGAAGCTGTTGCGCAGCAGGACGTACGCGCAGCCCGGCACGGCCTCTCAGCGCGCCCGGCAGAAGGTGCCCGGAGTAGAAGCGCCTGTCCACCCTGCGCCCCACCAGGCGCAGCAAGGAGCGCAGGAAGACCGGGTCTCGCCTCAAGTAGCAGCGGTGCAGGTTTGCGACGGGCTCGAAGGCGTCGACGCCGCGCACCTCCAGGCCCGGGCGCCGGGTGGCGAGGTAGTACTCCAGCTTTCCAGAACCGAAGAAGGGAGAGTGAAGCACGGCGACGTCCCCCAGCAGCCGGTCCATGTGAGGAGCTAACCACGCCTTACTTCCAAAGTACTTCAGCTGCATACCAGCCCTTTGGTTTTATCCCAGAAAACTCTGGGAGCGCGTCGGTACACACAGACGCACTCCCGGACTCGCCGCCCCGGATTGCCCGGAAAACTCCGTGAGCGTCCTGCTGTGTAGCAGTGCGCTGACGGACTCGCCGCCCGGCTTCCCGGCGTCGAATTTGACAAGTAACGCAAAGGAACGTCATGGGAAAGATCAAGCTTTTCCCCACGCCAGAATACAGCAGCAAGCAGCCCTCGGACCCCGTGGTGCCACTGGTTCCGTGCACGGGCCTTTTTTTCGGACCTTCCAAATCGGGGAAAACCGTGACTCTGATCAGCCTGATTCTGGAGCAGTACAGGGGCGTCTTCGAAAGGATCTACATCTTCAGTCCGTCCATCGACATCGACGACGGCTGGATTCCCGTCAAGAAGTACATCGAGCAGGACCTGGGGGTGAATACCGAACGGGAGCAAGCGTACTGGGACGAGTGGGACGAGGCGGCGCTGCGGCGCATCATCCAGCAGCAGCGCAAGATCACGGAGGCGTCCAAGAAGTTGGAAATGAAGAAACTGTACCAGGTGCTTGTAGTCATCGACGACTTTGCTGACACGCCGCAGCTCCACAAACCTCACGGCGCCCTGGATACGCTCTTCATCAGGGGTCGGCATATGCAGGTCAGCACCTGGGTGAGCTCGCAGAAGCTGCGGCTCATCAGCGCAGCCGTGCGGGTCAACCAGCAATTCCTCTGCTGCTGGAGGCTGCGCAACCAGCACGAGCTGGACGCCGTGGTGGAGGAGCTCAGCGCCCTGCTGCCAAAGGCCAGTTGTACGAGCAGGCGACGCGGGAACCCTACAGTTTCCTCTTTGTCTACTACCTGAAGCCGAGGAATGAAATGTTCTTCAAGCGCTTTGAAGAGCGTTTCGCATTGGAAAGAGACGCCGATGGGAGCGGCGCTCAGCTTCCTGGGCCAGACGCTGTTCGCCAGCTCCACGCTGATCAGCGCACGGTTTGAAAATATCTCCTGCGCCTCAGGCGCTCAGTGCTGCACCTCCGTCGCAGCCGTCCACCCGCCCATCATCCGTCGGACGGGCGGGTTCCTAAAGAAAAGGATGACGACGATCTACGTGGACAGCCGCAAGAGGGTGGCCGGCTCGGACAGCGACTTCGAGGTGGACCTGGGGGAGTCCCTGCACTAGCAGAGCGACGCCCGGCTCGCCGTCTACAAGATCCGCCTGGCCGACAGTTTCCTCTCGACGGACCGGGGCCGCTACCTCTACTGGGTTGACGCCGCGCTGGGCACGCTGAACTGGGCGTTGTTGACCGAGGGCGCGTACACTGGCGCACGGCTGGCGGCCTGGATCAGCTCCAACTTTGCCACCGCTACCTACAGCGAAACCACGAACAGCCTCAGCGTCGCCTACGACGGCAACCGGCTGATCCTGAACGACCTGGAGCTGCGCCAGCAATTTCCCGACGCGGCGGACTACCCCGCCGCGCCGCCCGCCTCTCCCACCAAGCCCTTCAGCGTGGACCACATGCTGGGCCCGAGCTTTGTCTCCGGCGGGCAGCAGGTTTTTGAGTTCGTGAAGATGATGGCGCACAACGAGGTCTACCTGCGCTGCGCCCAGCTGGCCAACGCCAGCAGAGTGCTGGGCAACCTGGGCGACGACATCCTCTCCAAGATCACGCTGAAGAGCGGCGTGGGTACCATTGTGGAGACGGGCTCGGACGACGGGCACTTCATGGCTCTCAGGGGCCCGGTTACCCTGAGGCACATGCGCTTCCGCCTGACCGACCTGGACGGCAACGTCGTCCGGCTTCGCGGGTCGTCTTTGTCGTTCGTGTTGTATCTTGACCACGTATAATTAAATGGAGCCAACCGAACACGAGCCGGAGGCGCAAGAGGCGGAGGCGCCAGAGGCACCGCACGCTGCACAGGAACACGCTGCGCCACCGGAACCGAAACGGCGGGGCAGGCCCCTGGGAGCAAGAACAAACCTAAGCAGGACGTGCCTACTGAGCCGGCTGCTCCAAAGCGCAAGCCAAAGCCGCCCCCGCTTGAGACGGCGCCGGCGGAGGCACCAGCACCGGTTGAGGCACCGGCGGAGGCACCGGCTGAGGCTCCACCGGAGGCGCCTCAGCTCACGAGAGAGCAGCAGCGCGCCCTGCGCATGCTGGAGAGGCAGTCCGCTTATGACCGGCTGACCACAGGCGCAAGCGTACTGGTATAAAAGCATGATGTCGATCGAACCTCGCAACGAGCCGCGGATGCTCCGGTGGTTTCGCAAAACGTACCCCAGTTACAACTTGCAGCCGCTGCTGCCGCTGCCCCTCCTGCGCCTGCCTGCGCTCGCCTACCGCGAACTGGAGGAGGCGCGGGCCTCCCGCGCTTTGAGCAGGTGGTGGGCTACCTTGAGCGGAACGAGCCGCTACCCCTGGACCAGCCGGACCGCAAGGCCACCTCGTTCGTCACAAGCCACTTCTACCTGGACGATTTTGTGCAGTCCAGCGAGGACCCCAACCCGCAGCCTCTGCAGCACACGCCCCTGCAGGCAATTCCCGAGGAAGGCTTCAGCACTCCCGCAGAGGCCACGGACGAGGACGTGCGCCTTGCGCGGAGGTACCAAGGGTACGGCGGAACCCGCTTTGTTGAGGACGACCTGGCGGGAGACCCCGAGGCCGGCGCGCTGGCCAGCAACGGTCAGGGGCCGCCCTCCATCACGGAACGTCTGCGCGGCACTGCAGACGGCGCGCAGGCGGCGGCGGACGTCATAGGCGCAGGGGCCGCGGGGCTCGCAGCCGCGCAGGCCTTCCGCTCTCAGCTGCCCCAGGACGCAGCTGAGTACGTGCGCCTGAACGTGCTGCCCCGTCCGGGCCCGGCGCAGCCGCCTCCGCAGATCGTAGGCCGGCCCAGTGACGTGGAGCGCCTCCTGGACGAGGCGGGGCAGCGCGCGCAGGAGGTGGAGCGCGGCGCAGCGCAGGCCATAGAGGAGACGGCGGCCGTGGCTGCGGAGGAGGGCGAGGTGGCCGTTGCCGCCGAGGGCGTGGGCGGAGCGTTTGGGTACCTGGGGGGCCTGGCTGAAGGAGCAGCAGCCCTGGCGCCCACCGCGGGCGAGGTTGCTGGACCGTTGGCTGGCGTGGCGGGAGTTGGCGCGGCGGCAACGGCGGGGCTGGCCGTGGGCATTGCGGGCGGCGCAGCCTACGGCCTCGCGCGCGGCACGGGCTGGGTCCTCGAGAACACGCTCTTCCGGCCCCAGCAGGGCAGCGAGGACGCGGCCGCGCAGGACGTCCGGTCCGCCAACAACATGAACGACGCCACTCAGCCCCAGCACTTCTCGCTGCGCTCAGGCAGCAGCACTTCAGGCAGCCCCGCAAGCAGCCGCGCCTCCTCGCAGTCCGGCTTCCGCGTTCAGGCGCAGTCCAACACGCCGCGCCCCTTCTTCTGGGGCCTGAACCCCGTGGCCCTGCCCCAGTCCCAGAGCTCGCGGGCGAGCTCCAGTTCCGGGCAGTCACGCCGGAGCCTGCCTCCGCCCAGCTTTGACCAGCTGGCGCGAGACATTGAGGCTGCTTAAAAAATGCACGGTTTTGCGCTGCAAAATGCTATTAGTCTAGGCCGTATATGAATATACACCCTGGACTAATAGCTTTTTTGCACGGCTTTGCGCCACAAAACGCTATTCTTCTCGTCCGTATATCTATATACGCACTAGAAGAATATCCTTCGCCGTACGAGTCAAAATGCGTGTATATAAACATGGAGGTAGTCACCGCCGGAGCCCAGGATGAGCTGATGCAGAGCCTGGACTACAAGCTGAAAACAAGCAACACCAGCTACGTGACGGCGCGGCATGACGTGCAGTACTTCCCCAGCTCCCTGAGCTCCTTCTCCCCCCCAACCTCGCGGGTCTGCCGCATCCCGCTGACCAGCGGCACGTCCTTCATCGACCCCGAGTCCATCAAGATCGCCTTCCGCGTCAGGAACACGGACGGCACCAACCCGCTGGCCCCAGCCACGCCCAACCCCGCCTGCTTCGTCCAGGGTCTTCGCCAACGGCCAGCGCTGCGACGACATCAACTACTCCGGCCGCACCGTGGCCGTGCATGACCTGCTGAAGGGCAGAGAGTACAACCGCAACAAGGCCATGGAGGGTTTCGACGAAGTGAACGACCCACGCATCGCCCACGCGGTGCACCAGGGCGGCTACGCGGACGTGCTGCTGCGCCCCACCATGGTGGGCATCCTGCGCTGCGGGAAGATGCTGCCGCCGCAGCTGAACCTGGTGATAGAAATCGAGTTTGCGGACGCCACCCCTGCGCTGTGGTCCGAGAACGCCGGGGCGCACCCGGCGGGGGCCACGCTGAGCACCGACTTCGAGATCCAGAACGTCCGAGTCCTGGCCTCCCAGGTCGTCCTGGACTCTGCGCTGGTGGAGTCCTTCAACCGCGTGCTCCTCTCAGGAAGGTCCCTGGTGTTCAGCTACCCCACGGTGCACTCGCAGCAGTCCAGCGTCCCGAACGGCGTGGCGGAGCACAACGTCACCGTGGCGCGCGCCTTCACGAAACTCATGGGCGCGTTTGTGACTTTTTGGGACAACGACGCGGGCTCCAAAATCCACTTGCTGGCCAACCCGGGGCAGGACGTGGCCCCCATCGGCGCGGCGAGGCAGGAGGACAGCCTCCTGGAATCGCAGATGCAGCTGGGCAGCCTGCAGTACCCTCACAAACCCATGAAGGGAGCCTCGGAGCACTTCCACTTCCTCTCCGTCCTCGCGGGCACCTACGACGACACGGTGCGCAACATCGACATCGGCCGCGTGGGCTACCTGCGCCACAGCTTCATTGCCGGCTTTCCACCGAGCGCGTGCCCAAGATGCCGCTGAGTGGCGTCAGCACCCGCTCGGGCGACCTTGCCCGGTTCACCTTCAAGGGCCTGGACGGCACGATGACGGACCTGTTCATTCATTTGGTGGCCTACCAGCTGGTGACGCTCTCCGGCACGGGCGTTTCCGTGCTTGACTAAGGCCCGGTGTCGCTCTTCATCATTTTTGATGAATCGTGACACCGCTTTTGAGTGCGCCCAAAAAACAAGAAAAAAGGCGGGGGTGCCCCTCTTCACCATTTTTGGTGTTTAGTGGCACCGCGCCCAAAAAACGAGAAAAGAGGCCCGGTGTCGCTCTTCACCATTTTTGGTGAAACGTGACACCGCTTTTGAATGCGCCCCAAAAACGAAGGCGGGGGTGTCACGCTTCGCCATTTTTGGCGAAACGTGACACCGCCCAAAAAACATGCAAAAACATGGAAAAAAAGGACTGTTCCAGGCTCGTCGGATTAGACGAAGCCTGAACGGTCTAATCCGGAATGCTCAGCCGCTCCGCGAGCTCCTCCGTGGCCGCGCGCGCAATCTCCTCGCACAGCGCGGCAGGAACGCTGTAGAGCAGCTCGCGTGATTGGCTGACCCTCTCGTACTGCCCCTCCATCAGCCGCGGCCCCCGCTGCGCGGCGCGGAGGTGCCTGCCGTCCTGCCACGCGCCGCAGCGGCTGCCGGGCTTGCACAGCCCTCGGCTCGGCCTCCAGCGCATGTTGGTCCACAGCCGGGTCTGCTTCCTGTACGGAGTTCCGTACTTGCAGTATGTCACGTCCACCCAGGGCAGGCGCTCCATGAACGGCCGCGGCCGCGCGCTTGTGGAGGCCCGGCACGTGTGGCTGATGGCCAGGCAGTGGGGCGTGCTCTTCGAGGTGCGCCACCTCATGCTGGAGCCCCTGGAGGCGCCGTGCTGCCCGTTCTAGGCCTCCAGCAGCTCGGAGCTCATGGCCCGCGAGGCGCCCACGTACAGGTGGCGCAGCGTGAGGTGGCAGGACTCCAGGTCCAGGCGGACGCGGTTGTGGAGGGTGAGCACCTGGCAGCTGGCGTAGGTAACTGCGTGGCTCGGCCGGGTGGCCCGCAGCAGCTCCTGGTTCTTCAGCCGCATGCCGTTGTCCAGCCTCACTCCGTCCGGCTCCACTTACGCCACGGCCACAAAGACGCCCTTGGGAATTTTTCCGCCGGCCCCGATGAGGCGCAGCCCCGGCCACACCCTCATGCTCTGCGGGCTGTTTTGGGGCGCAGTTTGGCAACACCCATGTGTTACCGACTCGTAACACCCCATGTGGATGACGTCCAGCTCTAGGAGCTTTGAGGCCTCCGGCGCCAGGGCGCGGTTCGCCGCTGCGTTCACGGCCATGCGCTTGCTGTGGCTGATGACCAGCGTGGTGTCCGGCCACCCGGGGTTGGAGGGGAAGAGCTCCTTCAGCCTCGCCTTGGCCTGCTCCAGCGTGGGGCACGCCTCCTCGCCGACCCGCAGCCACTTCACGAAGTTGAAGATGCCGGGGTCGGAGCGCATGTTCTCCGTGGGCTCGTGCCTGTGCCCGCCGGCCAGGTCGCGGATCAGCTGGCTGTGCTCCAACGGCGCGCTGATGGGCCGCCCGGCCCAGGAGTCCAGCACGGCCGGCAGCTGCCGGAAGTCTCCCAGCAGCAGGAACTTCACGTAGGCGTTCAGCCCCACGCAGGCCAGGTCCGCCCAGAGCGCCATGTCCAGCTGCGTGATCTCCTCCACCACCAGCCAGTCCAGCTTTTGCGCGCTGCCCCCGCGCACGTGCCTGCGCACCCAGTGGTCGGCCGTCTGCGCCCCCAGTCCCAGGTTCTGCACGGAGCAGTGCGTCTTTGA
>CAUJNA010002387.1:24898-35504 GCA_963377175.1 Effrenium voratum | reverse complement strand
CACACACACACACACACACACACACACACACACACACACACACACACACACGCACACGCACACGCACACGCACACGCACACGCACACGCACATGCACACGCACACGCACACGCACACGCACACGCACACGCACACGCACACGCACACGCACACGCACACGCACACGCACACGCACACGCACACGCACACGCACACACGCACACACGCAAACACGCAAACACGCAAACACGCAAACACGCAAACACGCAAACACGCAAACACGCAAACACGCAAACACGAAACACGCAAACACGCAAACACGCAAACACGCAAACACGCAAACACGCAAACACGCAAACACGCAAACACGCAAACACGGAAACACGCAAACACGCAAACACGCAAACACGCAAACACGCAAACACGCAAACACGCAAACACGCAAACACGCAAACACGCAAACACGCAAACACGCAAACACGCAAACACGCAAACACGCAAACACGCAAACACAAACACACACACACACACACACACACACACACACACACACACACACACACACACACACACACAGCCTGCGCCTGCGCCTGCGCCTGCGCCTGCGCCTGCACGCGCACGCGCGCGCCTGCGCCTGTGCCCAGGCGCCTGCGCCTGCGCCCAGGCGCCTCCGCCTGCGCCCAGCCGCCTGCGCCTGCGCCCAGGCGCCGGCGCGCGTGCAGGGGCGCGCGGGGCCCCGGGGCGCGGGCGCGGCGCGCGGGGGCGGGGGCGTTGGTGGGCGCGCGGGGCGCGGGGGCGCGGGGTGCGCGAGGGGCGCGAGGGGCGCGCGGGGGCGCGCGGAGGCGCGGGCGCGGGGGCGGGGGCGCGGGCGCGGGGCGCAAGCGCGTGGGGCGCACGGGCGCGTGGCGCGTGGGCGCGTGGGCGTGGCCGGGGGGCTGGGGCGGGCGCGCGGCGCGCGGCGAGCGCGTGGTCCGCGCGGGCCCCACGCGCGCGCGGGGGTTGGATGGCGCGCGCGGGTTTGTGGCGCGCGGGAGGGGTTGGCGCGCGGGGTGGGGCGCGCGGGGGGTGAGGGCCCACTGACGGGGGTGCCTATCCCAGAAGGGAACTGGTACCCTGTGGTAGTAGAGGTCGTTTATTCGGTCCCTGGATCTGAGTCCAATATGCCAATATGGATGATTGGAGGATGGATTGCCCCTGGTGGATTGTCCTTTGGTATAGTCCTGTAAGCGGCCTGCAAAGGTTCCTTTGTCACGCAATCATGAGTATTGCTATGATACAGAAGGGCCTTGAGCCAATTGGTCGCGGGCGATCAATATTGGTCAAAAACAGACACAAAACAGACACAAAACAGGCACAAATTTCTTTTGATTGCCGGCACTAGATATGAAATATCTTTGGCTTCTTGGCCTTCAGCCGTAGCCTTGATTTATGCCGTAGCCATGTGTTTGAAATACTGAATTCATCCTGTTTTCTGCGTGGATGAAATGTCTTGAGTTGCAAAATGGGAAACAGTCTGTACTGATTCTGTGAGATACCTAGATGTATCTAAAAGATGATGTACAACGCTATGTACATGCGGAAACTATTGATCTCTCACTGAATAGTCTTGTACGCGGTGAGGATCAATTCAGTTGAAATTCGTAGTGCCGATTTCGGGTGTTCTCTCAGTCAAGCTTCAGAAAAACGTCTTTCCTTGGCGGATCACTCAGACCAAAGGAGGTCGAATGGATGCCAGAGGTGGCAGATAGTCAACGGTACCACCAATAGCTGCTGTCGGATTGACTGCCGTAGCCTCCATAGTCGTTCCAGGTCGAGTCGCCGTAGTCCTTCCACTGCTTCGGATTGCCCCTGCTGCTTGTTGTATTCCTTGTACTCTTGCTGAGTCCAGGGTTGCTTCTTCTTGAGGTACTCCTTGGATCGCTCAAAGTTTCGCTGCTTGGTGGCAGATCTGCTGCGGATGTAGACCATCAGGACTGTGTGAATCGGAATCTTGAGAGCCATTCATGAACATCTCGTTGTTCACGTGCTTGAAGCGTTCTGCGGATGAGACCTGATAGTCGAAAATGGCAGACGTAGGATCGTTCCGCATGGTTTCCAGTTGTTCATCTTTCATTGCGTTCATCTCTTCCTTCCGGAAAACCTGCTGGATGTTTTTTTGCCCCATCCAAATACGAAAGTCATCATAACATCTGGGAATGTTCGATCAAACCCGGATCCAGTCTTCATGTATAGGTGATGACGGACGATGGATTTCAGGGTGCAGGAAGTCTCCATTGCATATTCCATTCTGTCCACGAGTGGCAAGTTCTCCGTTTCATTCCACAATCTCTGGTATGCCTTCATGAGGATATTCATGAGACCGTTGGCCGGATTGAAGACGTGTTGGAGTTTGCTGTAGGTGTTCGCGGACTTGTTGGCGTCTCCGGTGATCGCATCGCATTGATACAATGTCACGAGCGGCATGATTTCGGATTGAAAATCGTCCCGTGCTGCTCCATGGCTGATTGATGGATGGAGGTGAAAACTCCAATGGTAGCAAACGGGAGGTCTGCCCTCGTTACATGGCGGCTGTCGAATTCGAGGAGTGAGTCATTGGATGACTTTGGAAACACGCCACGAAACTCATCACTCTGCTCGATGTGGATGACGACAATTTCCTTGTTGCGCCCATGTCCTTGGACAGTTGTGCGTGGCGGCAACCTCGGTCCAATGTACTTCTTGGATTCCATGAACATGGATGTTCCTGTGGTTGCCAGGCAGTCAGAGGTCGGGATGTCGTAGCCGGCATCAGTGTAATGGTTCTCGGTTCCGAAGAAGCATCTGAACATACCGAATGTAGTTCCCCAGTTTTGACTCCTTGTGGAAATGTGCCGTGCCAATAGTTCCACTCTTGCGGAAGGTCCGTCGCGGACAAAGCATGCGATTGGTCTGGATGACCATTGCTTGATAACTATGCCCTTGTATCCAAACCGGATGAACGTCTTTATGAGTTCCTTGGATTTCTCATCTTGAGGACTGAGGAATGCGTCTGCTTCATTTAGGCAAATGATGTGCGCGCTGTTCTGCATCATCATTTTCACGATTGGCCGATCCTTCATCGCCATGTTATTCACCTCCTTGTTGTCCAGCTTTGGATTCCTCGTAAGGTTTCCGTGGTTCATGGTGAGCATGTTGATCGTCAGGGATGAGGTGAACTCATGTGCCTTGAGATGGTCTACAGGGGCTGCATCAGCGATCCCAGGATATCAGCAAATGCTTGGATGACCTCTGGTTTGTCATATGCTCTGAGCTTCTTCAATCCAATTGGAAGCTTGATCGGATATCCTGATACTGGCTGTGCCTTCCTGAACTCTTCCATGGATGGCCATTCTCCTCGATGGTGGAACTAGAATTCTTCTTCATCGAGGTTGACATTTGGATCAACATGTGCCAATGAGGCTCGCTCGCACGCTGTCAATTTGGGATGAGCTCTCTTTGGATCCCTGTTGTACTTCTCCATGAAGCAGATGTTCTCGGGATTGCGATACTCCATGGTGACCTTCGGCTTGACGGATCTCTCCCCGGAGGGTTCCATGTTCTCCTCATCATTTTCGTCCTGATTGGTGGAGTGCCGTCGCTTCTTGGTCTCTGTGGATGTATCTTTTTCGGATTTTCCTTGTTTTGTTGGTCGGTATTCACATATTTGAAGAAGGCATCGGCGAATTCCTGGATCTTGCTGTTGTACATCTCAACGTCTTCACGACCGAGATTCTTCTTCATGATCCAGTTGTTGCTCATTATGATGTTCCCATCAGGATCAACTGCTGCAACAATATTCTTCGCCTCGATGGTTCGTTCTGTCAATGCTGTTCGCTCTTCGGAGAGTCGGATGCCGTAGTCCTGGTCTTGAGGAATGCAAGGATCAACAATGCATCTCTTCCTGTTGGCACATGTGTCAATGCTGCTTCTGACGCGTCGTCGTCGAGGATAACGTCGTCGATGCATGCCATGTGGATGTGCACTCTCCCCGAAAAAGTTGACTGGGATTTCCCAGATTTGAGCCCGTTCTCCATAATGTTGATCAGCAGCTCTCCATATGTTGCATGGAACATGAACGTGATGGGCTTCTTCGCGAACGGCTTGATCTTTCTCTCTTCTTCAATGGATGGTGGTGCCGGCCTTCGCATTCTGTATTTTGCCTGAGCTGTGCCTTCATCTTCATGGGGCGCGTCGGATCTTGAAGGATGCGGACTTGGAGGAATGGACTCTGTTGGAAGATCGTAGTCCGGTTCTTCTTGGCGAGGTTCACTCTTCTGTCCAGACCAAAGGGGGCGTCCAAAGGATTGGAGATCGACTTGTCGAGTATGACCGCTGTTGCATCTCACATAGAATTCCATCTCTGGATCATTGAGGAATTCTCTGCGAGTGCATCACATGCGGATCTGGATGCGAGGTTGTCGATCCATCAATTCCTTGGAACAATGCATCGCTTTGCCTTGCGCTCATTGTATGACCCGTCCACGGATGGATACACGAAAGCAATCTCGAAACGTGCCTTTCCATAATCCGGGAACATAGCCATCAGGAGAAGTCCTGGCTTATTGCCCATGAAGTTCTTCGCGTAATGCATCCCAATGCATCGTAGAGCTCAACGGATCCATCAGGATTCATGTCCACTGGTCGTCGGCATTCTCTGTGGTTGCCCTGTTTTGGATCATGTCGGAAACATCCGGAAAACAATCTGCTCAATCGCTCGATTCGCCAGAGGATGAGGTCGGTGATCTGTTTTGCCTTGGATGGAGCCATGTTGAAATAGCGGCAAACCTGCTCAACATTCTGGACGGTCTTGTCAAGATCAATCTGGCGGTTGTGGCACACCATCGGAATGATGTCGGTTCCGAAAACTTCTGGCTGAGCAATTGGTATAGCAGCAGATACTGTAGACCTTCTTGATGAAGTCCATGTATACCTTGGAGTGTTGGCTGCCAGTAATCATTGAAGCTGGCTCTCAACCAGAATACCTTGGCTCCATGTTCTCGTTCATGCTCAGGAATGAAGTGGAAGTCTGGAAACGTGCGGAAGATGGTAGAGCACCCCTTGTAGTATTTGAAAGAAGTTGAGGAATCGAGAATTCCCGAAAGGTCCTGGATGTACGGATGCCCTCTGGAGGCAGATGCCGATTCTTCTGATACATACCACCCATCGTTGGATGTGAGAGCTGTCCGCATTGCTGGCCGCCTTGGAAGTGCAGGTCGTTCACCAGGGTTGTTGTCGGATTCTGTCTCCTCGTCCAATATGTTCTTCGGTGCTGGCTTAACCTTTGACACAAGCCTCAATGTCGGTGGTGGTGACTTCGGAACCAGTTTTGGATGTGGCATCGCCTTCGGCTTCGGATTTCCTGCGGGAGGTTGCTCTTCGTCATCCAGGTCATCATCGTTGTCGGTACCCCGATCATAATCTACCTGCTCCATGTTGACATTATCTGGTTGCTGAGAGGCAGATGGATTCTCATCGACGACCTGCTCCATGGGGCAGTCGGATGTCTCATCTTCCTCGTCACGAGCAGGGGATTCCTTCAAAGGAGATGCACGCCTCTTCACTAGCGGCTTCGGCGAAGGAGCCGCAGTGCCGGATTGCCCAAAAATCATGTTGAGAATCGGCATGTCTTCGAAGTGATCAAGCATACACGATTGCAAAGGTCGGAGTGGTTGTAAACCGAAGTGGCTGCGGATGCAGACACATATTTCTTGAGATTCAAGATGGGTCAAGTGCAAAAACACGCATCAAGGAATTGAGGAATTGAAAATGTGCAAAATGAAAAACTCATGCATCAGAATTCGTGGACATGCGGATCATGCCCAGGTTCCACAATAAGCAAACATGGATTCTGCTATACCGACTCCTGCAAAGGCAATGATGTCGGGTCCGTGCTTCGTCTTGTGCGCTAGCCACTCAACCAAAAATGCCTTGTTCTGCAACATAGTACGAAAAGGTGGGTGGGCATCAACATTCAAGAGATTGCCGGTGAGGACGGCCTTGATGAGCTCGTCTGCTTTAGCTGAATGCTTGGTCAGCGAATCTGCCAGGCAATCTTCACTTCGTACATGTGCAAGGTCATGCATCTGTCCGCAGTTGCTTTCTTTTCTCAACATTTGGATCAAATGCATTGTTTCTTTCTGTTCCGGTTGATGTGTTGTGGATGCTGTTGTGACAAGATTATTCGCATCAGTGCGGATGTGTACATCTGCGATTTCTCTCGAGTTCGATGAGCCCTGGCGAAGATCTCTTTGTTCTGCAAGGAATATAGCATGCGCACGTTGGGATGACTTGTCTTCATTGTTGCGATAGGATGCATCTGGATAACCAACTATGCGTGTCTTGCCACAAAGGGGCCAGAATCTCATACTAAGCGGAATGCTTTTGATGGTTCTGACTGTCTCATTAATGGCGCGAACGTCCTCAATGGTCGGAGATGATGCCTTGGATGCGCACCTGGAGAATTGATAACCAATGTGGAATTGCGTTCGCGATTGTAACCAATTGATCTGACCTAAGACACTTCTGTGTACAGTATGCATTTGTGGAGTGAGAGGAGTGTCGTCCTTCAGGTATTTGTCAAAGGTGATCCCCTGAAGTTCGTCAATGGCAACGTTCTGATGGACATTGATGTACCAGCCATGCTTCTCGTCTTGCTTCCATTGGATGCGTTGTCCTACGAAGAGGCAATCATTTTTGTCTTCGGAACCAACTTCCCATGATTTCCTTCTCGAACACATCATCACCCGTCATAAGAAGATCATCAACATGAAGAGAAAGTGCTCCATGAACTTGTCGATTCTTGGCATTGTTACCGGAAACGGGATCCATGAGGTAATCAGCTGCTTTTTCGAGATCGAAAGTATTGGATGACTTCTTTTCACTCACCAATGCGGGTTTCGGAGGCTGCTTGCCGTAGTAGATATATGTACAATGGTTTGCCCTGGTTGGCACCAGTCCGTAAGAACGGAGTGCCGAATCAACGATGTTCCACCATCTGCGGGATGCGTCATTCAGCCCGTAGGCAGGCTTCTTCATGCGCGCTCCAAAGTGTGGTGGATATCACATTTCAGGAGGGATCTGACAAATGATGTCACGAGTCTGATCGTATGCTTCGCCTTGGAGGAATGCTGTCTTCAAATCCATGTGGAATATATTCCGGCCTTTATTTGCGGCTGCTTGGATTGCAAGGCGGAAGCCACTCCTGGATGCAGCAGGACTGTCTGTCTGCTGATCGTTCTTCTGCTTGTCTTGGAAGCCCCGCAAAAAAAGCCTTGGTCTTTAGGAAGTTACCATCCTTGTCTCGCTTCAGGGTATAAGGACCCAGCGACCGGTGACCCAGTTCCTGACATGAATCTTGCGTGTGTCGACCAAGTCGAACACTTCGTTATCAAGCCAAGATTTGCACTCAAGAAGCTTAGCTTCATGGAATTGCTTCTGATAAGCTCTTGTCTCAGTGGCTGTTGCTTCCTTCCGCTTCTTGCCAATAAGCACGGATGTGGATGAAGCCTTCAAGGATTCTTGCTTGGATGAGTATCATTGTCTGTCATGTTCTTGCACAACCGGTGTGTATTTCTGATGAGAATCCGCATCCGGGCGATGGGTTGAAGGTCCCTTTCACGCGTCCAAGGAGGACAGGGTTGCCTTCAATATCTCTCGGGACCGTAAAGGATCCGGTGTTCGCACAGATCTTTTGCTCGGCTGTCATGAATGACCAGTGTGCCTCATCGAGAACGAGATCAGGTTCGTGATCTCTGAACTTCCAGTGCCGGATGAGGTTGGAACATGAGGGATCAGTTCTTCCTCACTGTCGTATTGTACCGGCAAGTTTACTGGATTGTTCGGATTGAAATTGGATGAAGATGCAGGCTCATTTCTGGGAGAATGCTCAGGTGACTCATCATTGTCATCTGGCTTCTTCTTCTTCTTCTTCCCAGTTTTCTGCTTCTTGGATGGACTGCCCTGCACAGGTGCAGTTGTTTCTTCTTGCTCAAGTGTTGGCAGTTCAAGATCTTCATCGTGGTCTTCTGCTTCGGGATTCGTCAAAATTGCAGGTGGCGAAGGTACCACGACAGTCGGGAGAATTGGTCACTGGACTGTCTGGTGATACACCACGTGGTGCTGGCGGCATGGGATGATCAGGCTGACGTGGAGGATCCGGAGGAGGATCTGACATGTGCTCGTCCGGCGGTGGCGTTGGAGGTCTTGGATCAGGCATGGGATGGTCCGGTTGATCAGGAGGCTGCTGTGCGTCAGGTTGTTGAGGTTCATCCGTGGGATCGGTTGGATCCGTCTCGATGGGCATCGGCTTGATAGCCGGCGCATCTGAGAATGACTGATGAACGGATGAAAACATCACTGCATGCCAAGTCTTCGGATCATAATTCTCCCAATTGCATTTGGATGCGGGCAAGACCCAAATTCTATTCAGCTGATCAGGTTGCCAGAAGGATATGATCGCATCGTCCGGAGGTGACGTAATTGGCATGTTAATGCCGATGGTGTGGGCGTGTGCTGTGCATGCATCATACTGAGTGGATGAGATGCACGATTGTCTCAACTTCTTGCAACCATTCCACATGTTCTGACATCGCCAATCATTAGGATCTTGTTTGAAGATATCGATTTCAGTCCGCGGAGGGTACTGCTTCATCGTCTTCTGAAACTTTTGGACTAGCGGATCTTGGATGACCAATGGTTTGAACGTCCTTGTTGAACGGGGGGTCCTGAATTCTGACCGCAAGACTGCTGCTGGTCATGTTGAACTCTTTGTCAATGGCTTCCATCTCCTTTCTCAGGATGTCAACCTGCTTGACGGTGAATGGTTCGAAAAGGTCCTCCAAGAGATACACCTCGTTGTGAAGCGGTTTCACCTTCAAGTGTCGCAGGAGGATGTGCGCGAGATCCTGACAGAACTGGTAAGGATACACCTGTGCCAGTTTGGTTCTGCTTCCGAAAGTACCAGCATTTCCCTCGAGGGGTTGATGTTCGTGGTTACCTCGGGAGGTAAACAGTGCATCAAGCTCGCGGGCTTGAGACTTCTGAGTCCGGATTCAGGATCTTTCAGTCCATATGCACAGAAATGGAAATCTCCCCAGGTCACGGATGGATCTGAAAATAGTTGCTGCATACAGTTCAGAGACCGTATCTTGGATGTCTGAGGATTTTCAATGATGAAGTATCTTCTGTGCTTCAACTGATATCGCGCAATGGATGCCACAAACTCAACCATGCGAAGATAGCGTTTCCGCTTCTCCCAGACTCTTTGTTGGTCTTGTTGGATGTTCTGCATATTTGACCATGGCCCACAGACCGGTGCCATGAGGATTACATCAGGTGCTTGCTCCTTGAAGATCTCCATGACCATGTGTCGTCCTTGGATGTCATTACGTCGAATCCGGTGCGGATGTCTACGGGAGTCCCAACCTTAAGACCTGTGAGTGCGCAGCATTGACTGAATCTGGCACTTCCTGCAAAGATCTCGAGAACGTGGATCTTTCCTTTACGTACACAATTCCAATGTGCTTGTTCAGGAACGGATGTGAGGTCCTCGACGAACAGGTTCTCTGCCGGATGAGGTGCTGCAGGCGTGGGAGTTGTCTTTGCCGCGATGCGTAATGGCACTGAGGATTTTGGCTTAGGAGCTGGTGCGGATGACTCCTTCTTCTTGGTATCGGCAGAAGAGCCGGTTTGCTCTTTCTGCAAGGATTCTCGCTCTTCTGGCAAGAGAAGATCAGGTCCAGGTTTCCCGGAGGGATGGTTTCATCCTTTCTGACCTTCGTCGTGTCAACCTTGATGAGTCGAGTCCCAAGATCAAGTCCTACCATTGCTCCTTCGATGGAAATGACTTTTCCTTTTAGCCATATTCCTCCCTTGCTTCCATCGGAACGGATCTTGGATTTGTCTTCCTGCCAGTAAAACACCTTGTCCTTCACCTGAAGAGGCTTAGAACTCATTCGGAGATTTTGAGCAAGGTCTCAGGCTGTCAGCTCTTCCTCATTCCTGTCAATCGTCAACTGAGTTGGTGTTGCGACATCGAGTTGGATGAGATCTGCTGGTCGTCTTCCGAATGCGAGCTCCAATGGTGTTACACCCCGTAGGTGACAGTCTGATTCCTGACAGTTGCAGCTGCCTTCACCAGCCGTCTATATGTCACTTTCTTCAGTGTTGCAGGTGCTGTGCCTGCCTTGATGGAACTTAGCATGATCTTGAGTTGCGCCTTCAGGAGTCGAACTGCAGCTTCAGCTCGATTTGGCCATGGTGTGTTCGGTCCCAAGGATATCGGTGTGATGTCGAGGGATTGATAGAAATGTTCCCATGTCTCCGTCATGCAGGCTTGATCTGCGACAACTGGTTTGGGCTGCAAGTGGTACGTGCGCGTGCGCGTGCGCGTGCGCGTGCGCGTGCGCGTGCGCGTGCGCGTGCGCGTGCGCGTGTGCGTGTGCGTGTGGGTGTGTGGGTGTGTGGGGGTGCGTGTGGGTGCGTGTGTGTGTGCGCGTGTGTGTGCGCGTGTGCGTGTGCGTGTGCGTGTGCGTGTGCGTGTGCGTGTGCGTGTGCGTGTGCGTGTGCGTGTGCGTGTGCGTGTGCGTGTGCGTGTGCGTGTGCGTGTGCG
>CAUJNA010002387.1:0-24798 GCA_963377175.1 Effrenium voratum | reverse complement strand
TGTGTGTGTGTGTGTGTGGGCGTGCTCGTGTGCGGGTGCGTGCGGGTGTGCGTGTGCGTGCGTGTGTGCGGGCGCGTGCGTGTGGGCGTGCGTGCGTGGGCGTGCGTGCGTGCGTGCGTGGGCGTGGGTGCGTGGGCGTGCGTGCGCGGGCGTGCGTGCGTGGGCGTGCGTGCGCGGGCGTTCGTGCGCGGGCGTGTGTGTGCGTGCGTGCGTGCGTGCGTCGTGCGGTGGCGTGCGTGCGTGCGTGCGTGCGTGCGTGCGTGCGTGGGTGGGTGCGGTGGCGGGCGTGCGGTGGTGCGTGCGTGCGTGCGGCGCGTGCGTGCGTGCGTGCGGGCGTGCGGGCGTGCGTGCGTGCGTGCGGGCGTGCGGGCGTGCGGGCGTGCGGGCGTGCGGGCGTGCGTGCGTGCTTGCGTGCGTGCGTGCGTGCGTGCGTGCGTGCGTGCGTGCGTGTGTGTGTGTGTGTGTGTGTGTGTGTGTGTGTGTGTGCGTGTGTGCGTTTGTTGCTTTCTTCTCTCTCGCTCTCTCGCTTTCTGCTGTGGAAGCCTGATGTTACTGTCCCCGTGTAGCAGATCAACGGAGCGCTACGTGAGTGTGATCAGCTGCCTCGAGCCGGTTGCAGGCATGTCTCGGTATAATCGCACGGTAGGCTGCACATGTAATGCGCCAAACTTTCTGCCAGAGTCTTAAGTCTGAAAATGCTGTTGCGACATCCAGCCTGCTGGATTGCTGAAATGGACGTATGAGTACCACCACCCCATTTCCCCCACCGCCAATAAGCAAGTCCAACGCTTGGGGAAACTGGACTAGCCACCTCTGGCAGCGGCGGCGGGCCGCCGGCGCAGCCAAGCATCTCAAGCGCAGCTTCATTCTGCAGCCTGCCGCGTCTTTTTTGACGCTTCCTTCCACAGCCTGTAAGGTCGAAGCTGGCAAGTGCATCGCCGAACCTGCAACAAGTGAGAATTTGAGCGCAGCAAGGCTAGAGAGAGGCTGACTTGCCTTCCTGCATCCTCGCCATGGCATGGCCACGGAAGAGAATGAGCAAACCATGCGTGTTTATTAATCAAGCCTTCAAACCGCCATACCATCGCACATCATCAGTATTTTTGTGTGCGCGATCGGGCTGTGGAATTGCGTTGGTTCGTTGCCTGCTGTAAGCAAAGCCGGGTACGCGACCAAACCACGTTGTGCCAAGACTCCTCCACCCAAATTTCTGAACACGCAGAAGGTTCTGAAGCAAAATGTTCTCGCAGCAGCAGTGTAGCACAGCGGCAGCCCCTTTTTGCCATACACACTTGAGCAATGCAGTCTGAAAGACCTACAGCTACGAGCTACAACCAGTGCTCTAACCATGCTCCAAATTCCGCACCTCACTTCTGAATTTTCACAAAGTTGAACACCAAACCTCCGGCGCTAAGCAAAGCCACCAGCCCTGCAGGCATGACCTTCTTGGTCTTGGCGTACCTCACGCCCATCATCATGACCAAGAAGGCCTCGGGAAAAGCTCTGGCCTGCGTCCAGGCACGTGTCGATGTTCATTGGCCTGAAAATTGTTTGTGAGCGAGCATTGTGCAGACATTTTCCCGCCATCAGCCTCTAAACGCCGCCGAGAGTCAGTGATAGCTGCTGCGCTTCTGTAGCTAGCGGTTCGCCCACAAGCGACCAATGACAAGCCGCCGACACTGCCGGCCAGCAAGGAAGGCACACTGCCTTTGGTAGCAAACCCTGCAATGCCACCAGCCGCCACCTGGCAGCACTGCCAACCAAATAGCCATGTGCTTTGACAATTTGGGATGTGCCATTGCATCTGTGATGTGCCACCAAGAGGCAGCAGCGCCAAGCACGACATTGACATCCATTGCGCCAAATTGCAAGGGCGCACTTGCCTCAAATTGACCAAGCTGACGTCGCACTTCCGAGTGGCGGTCTACGACGTCACTGCAAACAGCCAAGCATCATGCAATTGTTTGCACCTGACTTGTTGGTCCTGTAGCTTCTTTGAAGGAACCCGTTTCAACGGCAACTTCACCATGCCGCGCCGCTGCTGCCGCTGCTGGCCCGACTTCGTCGTCTCTGGGGCCAGGCGCTGGCAGTCATAAGTGACGATGTCCAGACAATTTTCATTTGATTCCTCGTGCCTTTTTCCGCAGCTCGATCCGGCCCCACCGCCCTCGCCTTCAAAACTCATCACTCCTTCCGTGCTGCCTCAAAAACGCCTCACCCACAACCCTCTGACGCCAAGAGAGTGTTTACCGGCGCCTCAGCGACCAACGCGGTCTCATAGGCCTCGGCCTCCCGAAGAGGGGCACACAGTGAGGAGGTGTTCGTGGTCACCCAAGCCCCCACCGCACGGCGACTCCGGAGCGCAGCGCGCGCTGCATGCGGGCGCACATGGGCAAAGAGGCGCCCAGGGGCAGTGCGCGCGAAGCCGAAGGATCATTTGCCTGCGCCCAGCCTCCAGGCTTTTCTGTTCTTGCGGACTGGCCCTTTCAGAGGCCCCGGCTGTGGGCAAGCGCGTGCTGAGACCGAAGCAGGGGTGCACACCTGTTCCGCGCCGCCCGACAGCGGGGTCACAGCGCCAGCAGGCAACGGGGCCTCAGCCACAGAACCTCGGCCCTGGACCGGGCCGGCGCCAGGTCTTCATCTCCAAACAAGACGGAGGTGGGTGCGCACGGTGCACTCAGGTGGGGGCCGGGGGCGTGGCAGCAAGTGGTCGTTGCGGCGTTGCGGGTATGTGCTGCGACGTCCGCGCGGAGACATGGTGTGTTGCAGGCGGGCTCTTTTCCTTCAAGCGCAGCCAACGCGGCAGCTCAGCGAGCCAGCAGGCAAAACCCTTCGCCACGCGTTTGCAGCCTCAGGGGCGGGCTCAGGATTCAAAGCAAAACCAAACCCACCAGCGCTGAGGGCCGGGCCAAATCTATATTGAGGTACCTGGGTGCGCAAGAACCAGGGGCCAGCACCTTTTTTCCCCCCCAACGCGAAGACGGCAGGCGGGAAGCATGCCACGACTACCCCCGCAAGGGGAGGTGGCTGGGAAGAGGCACGTCCCCGGCGCCGAGGACGTCCAAGGTCCGGCCCTACATCCGCAGCCGGCCGCAGGCGAGAGCCAGGCGCCGCCCAACAAGGTGGACGCCACAGTGCGCTGAAGGGCGGCTTGCGCCGGCGCGCTACCTCGAGCGGCGAGCGGCGCCATACAAGACGAACCCCAGGCGCCGGCGATCATCTCCGGCGGTTGTGCGCGCCAGCCACTGCTGCTGCACCACACGAGCCTCCGGGCCTGCTTGATGATGGTCACCGAGAACATCGAGCCCCACAGCCAGGCACCCCGGCACCACCACACAACCCATATGCCAACGGCAGCAACAGGCGAAGGCGCCGCAAGGCAACATGCATGTGGGCGGGTGGAAGGGTGGTGCCGGCGACAGGGTGGGCAGCAACTTGCGCTCGCGAAAGTAAGTGTGAAGAACACGAGACGCGCGAAGTTGCCAACCATGTGGCCAGTCACCAGGGTCGCTTTCGTGGGGGGCTTGCTGTGCGCGGAGCGCGCGGCCCCGCTGGGGCCACGCGGGCGGACTGCCTGTCATGGCGCCACGCCGGCCTGAGGCTGCTGAGCGCTGCGCGCGCGCGCCTTGCCTCCGCGAAGCGGCCGCATTTGCTCCGCCACGGCTGGGACGATTGCCCCTCTTGGCATCATAGGCTCGCCCAGAAGTCCCACGTGGCTTGGTCGTGGGCCGCAGCATAGGCCGCCGACTGGGAAGGCGGCACTGTGCGGAGGAGATGCTGAGCACGCGGCGCGGCGCAGAACAGTAGCAACAGCCATGCGGACTGGAGGCCAGGCAGCTGCAGGAGCTCGGCGAGCAGGTCAGCAAGCCGCTCGCCAGCGACAAACTCCGGGCTGCCGATGGGCAACGCCCAGAGCGACAAAGCCACGCTGGGGCGATGGTTTGCCCCCACGCCACACCTCAGGTCCTAACTCAGCAATGCCTGGGGAGGGGGGCCGCCCGCACGGAAATACACCCGGGTCTTGCCGAGCTTCGACGACTCCAGCGTGCTTTTCAACCGCGCGTGTGCAACATTGTCGCCATCGCGAGCACGACTGGCCGAAGCAAACACGAACAGATCGTCCAGGAAGGCCGCCAGGCGATCGCCTAATCGCAGCGCCTGCGAAGCAGCGAACAGGCCGTCGTGCTGCGCCAAGGCGTAGAGCGCAGGGGGCAGCGGGCCTTGCCGCCTCCGCCAAGCCAAATCCCACCGGCACACAGATGACCCACCGGCGCACGGACGACCGCGCCTCGTTATCGCTGCGCCTCTGTGGACCAAATCCTCCAGCACCTAGCACCTCCCGTCACCTCAGCTCCGCAGAAGCAAATCCCACCGCACACGTCACCTCCATCCTTGCGGCCCCAAGCCAAATCCCACCGGCGCACGGATGACCCCAGCTATTTCTCGCTGCTTTCCTGGAGCCAAATCCCACCGGCACACGAACGACCGCCTCGACGGCCTCCAGCACCTCCCGTCCTCGGCGCTGGTTGCATCCGCAGAAGCAAATCCCACCGGCACACGCCGCCGTCACCTCCATCCTTGCCGCCTCCGCCAAACCCAAATCCCACCGACCAACTCCGACCGGCACGCGGCCTCGTCTCTGGCTGCATCCGCAGAACCAAATCCCACCGGCACACGCCGCCGTCACCTCCATCCTTGCCGCCTCGGCCAAGCCAAATCCCAACGGCACACGGATGTCATTCTCGCTGCTGCGCAGCACTTTCGCAAGGTACTGCGCAGACGTCGTGGCAGGCACAATACTTTCGCCAGGTCAGGTACAGATTTCGCGGCAGGCGCAGCACTTTTGCAAAAGTCATGGCAAGTCGCATCGCGGCAGGCGCCCTGATGGTGCGCAGCCATTGCAGGGCCTTGTCCTTCCCCTTGTGGCTCGTGATTTGGTAGAAGGGCGCGCGCAGGTTGTGCTCCACGGCTGCAGTGTAGCGTGCGGTGCACGTCACCTGGCCTGTGTGGGGCTGAATCCCGACGTGAAGTTCCTGACTTCATGGTGAGGGCAACCCATCAGCGCCCCGCTAGATGGTTAAAAACCTCGGGCACAGCGCGCTCCGACCCCAGCATCTTGTCGGTGAAGTGGCTTCAGGTCGGCGAGCAGGGAGCCCCACCACTAGAGCAAGCCAACACTTTCGCAAGGTGCGGTACAGATTTCGCGGCAGGCGCAGGACTTTCGCAAAGTCAGGTACAGATTCGCGGCAGGCGCAGCACTTTCGCAAGGCACGGTACAGATTTCGCGCCAGGCGCGGCACTTTCGCAAGTTACGGTACAGATTTCGTGGCAAGATTTCGTGGCAGCTGTAGCACTTTCGCCAGGTGCGGCGCAGATTCGCGGCAGGCGCAGGACTTTGGCAAGGTCAGGTACAAATTTAGTGGCAGGCGCAGCACTTTCGCAAGGTCAGGTACAGATTCCGCAGCAGGCGCAGCACCTTCGCAAGGTCAGTACAGATTCGCGGCAATGCAGCACTTTCGCAAGATACAGATTTCGCGCCAGGCGCAGGCAACAGATTTCGTGGCAGGCGAAGAACTTTCGCAAGGTACGGTGCAGATTTCGTGGCAGGTGCAGTACTTTCGCATCGCGACAGGCGCAGCACTTTCGCAACGTGCGGTACAGATTCGCGGCAGGCACCGTATTTTCGCAAGGTCCGGTGCAGATTCGCGGCAGGCGCAGTACTTTCGCAAGGTCAGGTGCGCAGCAGGCGCAGCACTTTTGCAAGCAGTGAGGAAAAAGATACAGAGAAATAAACATGCAGAAAAAGGGAGGCGAGAGAGAGAGAGAGAGAAAGAGAAAGAGAAAGAGAAAGAGAAAGAGAAAGAGAAAGAGAAAGAGAAAGAGAAAGAGAAAGAGAAAGAGAAAGAGAAAGAGAAAGAAAAAAGAGAAAGAGAAAGAGAAAGAGAAAGAGAAAGAGAAAGAGAAAGAGAAAGAGAAAGAGAAAGAGAAAGAGAAAGAGAAAGAGAAAGAGAAAGAGAAAGAGAAAGAGAAAGAGAAAGAGAAAGAGAAAGAGAAAGAGAAAGAGAAAGAGAAAGAGAAAGAGAAAGAGAAAGAGAAAGAGAAAGAGAAAGAGAAAGAGAAGGAGAGAGGAGAAGGAGAAGGAAGAAGAAGGAAGGAGAAGGACGGCGAAGGAAGGAGAAGGACGGCGAAGGAAGGACAAGGACGGCGAAGGAAGAAGAAGGAAGAAGAAGGAAGAAGGAGAAGGAGAAGGAGAAGGAAGAAGAAGGAAGAAGAAGGAAGGAGAAGGAAGGAGAAGGAAGGAGAAAGGAGAAGGAAGAAGAAGGAAGAAGAAGGAAGAAGAAGGAAGAAGAAGGAAGAAGGAAGAAGAAGGAAGAAGAAGGAAGAAGAAGGAAGAAAAGAAAAAAGGAAGAAAGGAAGAAAGGAAGAAAGGAAGAAAGGAAGAAAGGAAGAAAGGAAGAAAGGAAGAAAGGAAGGAAGGAAGGAGGGAAGGAAGGAAGAAAGGAAGGAAGAAGAAGGAAGGAGAAGGAAGAAGAAGGAAGAAGAAGGAAGAAGAAGGAAGAAGAAGGAAGAAGAAGGAAGAACAAGAAAGAAAGAAAGAAAGAAAGATAGAAAGAAGGATAGTGATGATCGAAGAAGTGATGATTCAGCAAAGGGTGCGTTAGGGGGTTGGGTGGGGCGGCAGCCCCCCCATGATGTTCGAAGAAGTGATGATTCAACAAAGGGTGATGATGATGATTCAGCAAAGGGTGCTGAAAATCAGCCAGGGGGCCCCCCATGGTGATCGAAGAAGTGATGATGCAGCAAAGGGTGTTTTAAGCTCTGTTGGGGGGTGTGGGGGGAGGCAGCCCCCCCATGATGCTCGAAGAAGCGATGATTCAACAAAAGGTGATGACGATCGAAGAAGTGATGATTCAGCAAAGGGTGCGTTAATCACTGTAAACATTCTACACATCAGCGGGGTGGGTGGGGGGGGGGGGGCGCTTCCTTCCTTCGTTCCTCCCTTCCTTTCTTCCTTACTTCTCCCCATGAGAATGAGAAGAAGTTTTTTAATCCCTAATAAGTTCTTTTTTCTCGCACGCCTTTCTCCGCCTGCCGACTGGAAAGCTCGAGCGGCTGCCAAGCCCCAACGGCGCGTGCGGAAGGCCTAGCAACGACCCCGCCAGCGCTGACTGGACGGCGACAGAAAGGGTAAGCTTCATTTTATTATTCTTTCTCTCCCCTATTAATTATTTATTCTTTTTATTTATATTTACTTTATGTTGTTGGATTTTTATTTTACCTTTCTTTGTCTTTTGGATTTATATTTTAGAATTATTTTCTTATCTTAATTTATGATTTCCAAGATGAGGAACGAAGATAAGTTGATGATAATAGATTTGTATTTGAGACCGTTTCATGTTGGGAGTCACATCATCTATTTCTTGTTTGTCAAATATTTTTAAGATGTGAATGATAGACAGATGAAAGGATAGAGTGAAGAGTGGGATAGAGGATTCTTCTTTGGTCGCAGGAACTAACCATTGACAGCTTTCTTCAAGGCATTTTGGATGAGGAATAGATGAGATTTCTTTGTCAAGAACCATTTTAAGCTGTAATAACCTGATCAATATCTTAGAGACAGATGAGGACGTGGAAATCCCAAGTTGAGGAAGTAATCTCAGAAAGTGTGTCTGTGTCTGTGTGTCTGTGTCTGTGTTTGTGTCTGTGTCTGTCTTTGTCTCTGTGTTTGCTTTTGTCTTTGTCTTTGTCTCTGTCTGTTTGTTTGTTTGTTTGTTTGTTTGTTTGTTTGTTTGTCTGTTTGTCTGTTTGTCTGTTTGTTTGTTTGTGTGTTTGTTTGTTTGTCTGTTTGTGTGTTTGTTTGTTTGGTTGTTTGGTTGTTTGTTTGTTTGGTTGTTTGTCTGTTTTGTTTGCTTGTTTGTTTGAAGTTGATATGTATAGGTTAAACTTTATGAGTTAGTTGATATTGCATAGGTTAATTGCTATGAATTTATAAAGTTTAGGGCTTGTTTTATGTTATCGAAAGGCTTAGGATAATTTTGATGGAATTTGGAGGATATTGTGTTTAGAGTAAGGTTTAATATATTATGTTTCAAATTATAGAGGTTGGATTATTTAAAATTTGAATAATTTAGAGAGAGATTATTGATATGTGTTACCGGGATATGAAGCTCGAAAATCTGTTGGTCGTTATTTTGGTCCGATATTTGGATATATTATATGGGCTTGTTTTGGTTGAAAGATTTATGGAGGAATAAGAAATATTTTTTAGAGGAGCGGAGTGTTTTATTTTAAAATTGAAATCGAAATTTTCTTTTTTGAGTTGTGTTTTGGTTTGGTTTTAAAAAAGGGTATTCGAATATATGATTTTTTAGATTGATCGAAACCGCATTGGCATGGTTTCTTGTGGAACGAATGAAAAATGTTTTTGGGAGGATAGAAAAATAGTTTATTTAGTCGTTCTTATTTTTGTTGAAATATTGTGCTTGTTTTGCGAGAGCTTGGCGATGTTTATTATGATTAGTGGCGTTTTTTAATAAATTAAGCGAAATTAATTCGGCTTTGTTTGTACTTTAGGATATGTTTTGGTCGATGGTACTTTCGCATGTGAGATGTCGCTGAGAAGTTTTATTTATAATTCATTTTTAGATATTTGGGTTTCTAGAATTTGTTTTCTAGTTTAGTGTAATATATAATCTTTCGAAATATTTTACTTGGGCAGGGTTTAAAGCAAAAGCTCCAAATCGCAGAAATTGATTTTCTCGAAATATTCTGAATTCGCGTTTTGTTAAGCATTTGCTCGGTCTACCTATTTTTGTCTCTGTGAATATGATTGTGCATATCTGTCTATAATTGTTAAATTGGAATGATTGTATATTTTATGCTCTGATTCTGTTACTCTCTTGCTATGGGCTTCATTTCGCACGCTGCTGGAAAGCAGCGGGCCCCCGCTAGTATTTATTAAAAATAAAATTAAATAAAATAATTCTCCTATACATCGGTACGGCCTTGAGGTCGCATTTTTCAGTGTACCGGCAAGCCGTTGCAGCGGTATTTCGGCCGAATCGTAGTGCTTGGCGGCAAGCAGTTATGCTTGTGCCGGTCTTTTCTCCGTGGCACAAGCTCCCGCTTCTTCGCGGCCCGGAAGGCCCCGAAATTTTGCCGAAATTCCGGGGGGTTCTTAACAACTTTGCTTAGAGTTCCCGCGGCGTAACCCGGGCAATTTTTCCCCGAATTTTGGGTCGTTTCCGGCGACGCGGCTCTTAGGTTTCCGGATGTTTGTGTCTCCCAGTCTGTTTCCGTGTGTCCGTATCTATCTATTTCGTAATTTCAGTCTTTCTTTGTCTATGCATCTTTGTGTATCCAAATATATTTCTTTTTGGTGTTTGCGACTCTTTGTCTCTATTTGTCTGTCTGTGTCTCTCTGTTTCTCGGGTGTCTCGGTTTGTCTTTGTTTGTCTCTAGGTGTTCGTGTCTGTCGTTCGTCTCTATTACTTTGCGTTTTTTTGTGTCTCTCTGTCTATTTCCGCGTGTTTTTTTTTTTTTTTTTTCTGTCTGTTTGCGCTGGTTTCTGCGGGTCGGTTCACAAAGATGGCACACTTCCGCGTTGCCGCGTGCCGTATTTTTTTTCTTTTAAGCCCCGCTCTCTTCTTTTTGTTGCGTTTTTCTTTTCATTTTGATTGTGTATTGCTCGGGGATTTCCTCTGGCTGGCAGAGCCCCGCGCCCCCAGCAGCCTCCCCCTCCGCGGGTGATGGTGCCTGTCGCGACACCCCCCTCCGCTTGTGAGGGCGTGTCGGCGGGGCGCCCTGCTCGTCGTTTCACTCAGCCGTTTCACTGCTCGTCTCACCCACGCGCGCCGTACGGAAAGGAAAGGTGAAAAAAAAAAAGGCTTGAGACCAGCAGCTACGACCGCCCATGCCGCACACTGGGCATCCACGCCCCCATGATAGGCGAGCAACAGCCACTGCTCTTAGCTTCCCTCTTGCGGGAGTTGACCGAGCCCGCTGGAAGCCATGCCCGGCCGGCCGTTGTGGCTGCGCCGCCGCCCTGCAGGACGCCGGCTTTGTGGTGCCGGACTGGCTCGCCCTCGCAGATGGGTCGGCGATCGAAGAGCACCCACGCGAGTGGGGCGATATGGCCAGAGGATGGCAGCGTGCAGCCTGCACAGTCGTCGACCACACGCTATTCCTTGACCTTGATCCAGCTTCTCGGGCCTCGATGTGCTGGGCCAGGCGGCAGCGCTGCTTTCACTCGCACGCTCCTCCTTCGGACGCTGAGATTGCCGCTGCCGGCTGCGGCTCGTGTATGCCGCGAGGTCGCGGCACTTCTCGCGACCGACGTCTTCCTCCACGACCTCAACCTCGATGTGCCGTTAAGCGATGGGCGCCAGATCAAGGTCGTCGCGATGGCCTGCCGGCATTTGGCGGCGCCCACGTTGATGTCACGCTGGTATCTCCCGTGCAACGGAACGGAGCTAGCCGGCCCGGCACTGGAGCCTGGCAAAGCCCTCCGCGAAGCTGAGGAGAGGAAGCGGAGGACAACCTACCCGGAGCTCGCCGCTGCTAGCTGGTGCCGGTTTGCCGCGCTTGGCCTAAGAGGTTGGTGGGCGATGGTCGGCAGAGACTGAGGATTTCCTCGCCCGCTTTGCGCGTGGAAAAACCGCTGCCGGCCCGGCCAGCCAGCGCCAGGCTGCGGCCGGGGCGTTTGCACGCCGCTGGGCCCAACTGCTCGCGGTCGCCGCCCAGGGCGCATTTGGCGCCAGCCTGCTCGAGCTCCTCCTTCGGGGGGCCCGCGGCTGGCGACGTGCTGACGTGCGCTGGTCCCAGAGCGGTGCCGCGTAGCTTAGGCTTCCGTAGCTGGTTCGTTCGTGTCACTTTCCGGCAGTCGTAAAAGAGGCGTTGGAGGAAAAAACAAAAAAACAAAAACAAAACACAAAAACACACACACAGAGATGCTTGCCCGCGCGCTGGCTGCCAGGCAGCCCAAACCTGTCGAGAGAGTCGCTCGCGAGGCCGTCGGCTGGCACACACCAGTGCCCCGGGAGTTGATGCCGCCGATCGGCGGCGGCTGGACCTCGTCGTCCACGGGAGCAAGGCTCGAGCGTTGCGTTGCGGCAGAGCAACGCAAGCTCGCTGCCTACCCGGAGCTACAGCGGTCGGGGCCGCAGCGCCTTTGCGTTCTCGCTAGCGAGGTTGGCGGGCGCTGGGGCCGCGACGCTGTCAAGCTTGTTGCTGACCTCGTCCGGGTCCGAGCCAGACGCGCGCCGCCCTCGCTCCGGCGGACAGCCGCCGTCGCTTGGGAGCGACGATGGTGAAGTCCCCCGCTCGTGAACTCGCCTATCATTGACAGCGACCGGTGGGAGATGGAAAGTGATAGGTGCGAAATAAATATGTGGCATGCGCTCAAGGATCTTGAGGCTTTACGGTTTTTTAAGATTCTAAAGTTTGCAATAAATAAGAAGAGCATTATAATGTTAGTAAAGATAATAAATCCATGAAAATACAAATAAAATAAATAATATTGGATGAGATTAGATGGTTGGGAGAAAGGAATGACCTAACCCATCCTCATCCACATGCTGTCCCTTTCCCCTCACTTCGCTCGGTTTCTTATGTCACAATCTCTGATCCAGGATTTTCCTTTATTGACGTCCTTGACCTGGCTCCACTCTGTCACTTGGTCACGCCCCAGCGGATGAAAGAGTGAATTGGGTGCTTGGCCATCTTCATTCCCAATCATTCCCAATTTGTAGATTATAAAATATATGAATTTCCGAGATTCTAAAGTTTACAATAAATAATATTGGATGAGATTTGTTTTTTCTCTCGCGCCTTTTTCCGCAGCGTTTCTGTCGATTAAGGGGGGGCCCGGGCACCAGGGTTCTGCAAACACGCGCAAGGAGGCGGAGAAAAGAGGCGGCCTCTGACCTCCGACCTCTACACCGATCACAACCAGGCGGCAGCGGGCGCTGGCAAGAAGCTCGGGATAGGTTGCGGCGCCGGGCCTCAAGAAGGGCGACGGGTCGGGCCGGGTCGAGAACGGGCCTCCCCAGCGGCGGTGAGCGGAGACACAATGGTCGTGTCAACCGCGAGCTGGGCCCCATTCCACAAAGGGAGGCCGTTGGCGATGACCTCGATGCGACGGTCATCAAAGCGAGAAACCGCCACATTGAGGTCACGGACAAGGGTGTTCGTGGTCACTCGAGCCCCGGCCTCGCGGCACACGTGGGCTGCTGCACGCTCGAGCGGGCAGCCTCGACTCCGGAGTGCACCAGACCGGGAGCACGCTGCACGGTGGTCGCCAAGAGGGTCAAGAGGGCGACGACACCGACAGGTGCGGGCGGACGGGGGCAGGGGGAGGCGGAGGCGCCGAGAGCACGCAAGGGTTCGGAGGGGAAGGTGAGCTCAGGGCAGGTCGGAACACTGCTGAATGGGCCAGTCTGGGAAAACAGAAGGGCCTGCGAGGGCACATCCAACTGAGTGGAGATGCGCGGCGACTGCGGCCGGCAGCTGGCGCCTGCCAGCCCCGCGCGCTGGGTTCGGGCAAGTGGTCGCCTGGCTCATTGGACTGGGGGGGGGCTTGGGCACCGAGGCTCACGGCATCCCACGTCGGAGGCTGGGGCCGACGGCTCGCCGGCTGCAAGCCTGGCGACAACGGCGGCGAAGCGCGGGAGCTGGCGGCGCAGCACGGGAAGAGTGTCGGCCCACGAGGCCCAATAGGCGGCCGGAGCGAGGGGCAAGGCGGAGCGCGTGGTCCGGGAGTGGGCCGGCCCCCAACAAATCCGCAAGGCAGGCAGCGACAGCCGCGTCATGGGCCTCCGCAAAGGCGAGCGAAGCCACAGGTGGCAAGGACCGCAGAAGGTGACAGCAGCGCGGTGAAGCACAAAACAGAAGCAGCAACCATGCGGACTGACGGTCGGGCAGCGACCGGATGCCTTGGAGGAGCGAGTCCTGCTTGGCGCGTGTGGCTTGCAACTGAGCAGCAACACACAGGGAACCGCAAGCGCAACGAGCCCCTGTTGCTCGGGCGGCAAGGCCGGGTCACCGACCCACACCGGGGCGTCAGTGGAGCCAAGCTCTCGGATGCCTGGCGGCTCGAGCCCGGCGGCGTTCCAAGCCCTTGTTTTGCCCTGGTGGACTTCGATGCGCGCATGCCGGAACAGGTGCTGGGACAGTAGGTCGAAAACCACACGGGCCCGGGCTGAGGGGACGATGACATAAATGTCATCGAGGTAGGCAAACACGAGCTCCCCTGAGCGAAGGTGGCGCTGGAGTTCTACCAGGGCCGGGTGCTGACCCAATGCATAGAGTGCTGGCATGAGCGGGTCGCCTTGTTCACCGCCTTCTGCCTGGTTTTTGTGTTTTTCTCGCGCCTTTTTCCGTCTGCTCCTGCCCCCCGAATGTGCTCAGGGGGCATGAAGGGGGCAGCCATTTGTATACCGGCGGCTCCTGGCTGTGCGGCTCACCGGCCGGGCAAGCGGGATGCGCCCGCCGGTGGCACGTGGGCAAGATCAGCCAGCAAGGTGCCGAGGGGAGGCAGGGTGCCACCCCCGGCATTGCAAAGCTCCGGCCCGGCAGCCTGCCTGAGAAGGGACGCAGCAAAGGCTGTCATGGCTGGATGGGTCAGCTGGGCCGACCACCTGGCAACAAGAGCGCCGACAACACTGGGGCGCCTGGTTGATCGCGTGCGGCCGACCTGCAGCATCATGCCACACAAACCGAGAGGGTGCCGCGTAAAACTGCAGCACGAAAGGGAGACAGGCACTAGCACCGGGCACGCGGGAAAGACCGCTGAGCATTGCCAGGCGGCTGACGGTGTCAAAAGCCCCGACCCCATCCACGGACAGGATTGTGGCATCAGGATCTGCCTCCGTGGCGGCCTGGAGGGCGTGTGCGAGAGCTTGGGTGCCGGCACGTGTGGAGTCTGAAACGGCTGACAGGCCTCCTGCAGGTTGGACGAAAAAAATTGCGCAAGGGAACGGGCCACAAGCCGACGAAGGAAGTCACCGACCACAATGCCCCTGACACGGCCATTTGGCTTCTGCAGCGCCGCGATGCGGCCAAGGCCAATGGCTGTGGCGATGCCAGGGGGAACCTGCGCCCGTGCGAGGTGTGGTTTACGGGCACGGCCGCCGGGTCCAGGGGCTCGTACGGCTGGGCGGGTTGCCTGGCTGGGTCGCACAACTCGGCAAGGGTGTCCTCCGACAAAGGGGCCAAGGGGGCCGGCGATGAGATTAGATGGCCGTAGCCATTTTGGCTCAAGGCTGCCTGCCCCCCTTCTGGGTTTGTGTGGTTTGGTGTTTTCCTCTTTTCTTTTGGCTGCCCCGGTTCTTGTTTTGGGCTGCGCGGCGGGCGCCACGGTCGTGCATAGCTGGGTGGCGGGCCCAGTATAAACAAGCCGCTGCTGGGGTGGTGAGCCCAGCTTAAACAAACCCACCCGGCCTTCCTCCTTGGCCAAGAGGGGGTCGAAACAAGAATAGCCAAAAAAAACAGAGCCCGGGGGGACCGACCCCGTCACCAACGGTCCGCAGCCACCCGACCCCGTCGGTACCGGCTAGCTGCCTCGGGGGGACCGACCCCGTGGTCAAGGGTCAACAGCCGCGGGGGGACCGACCCCGTCATCAACGGTCAACTGCCTCGGGGGGACCGACCCCGTCATCAACGGTCAACCGCCTCGGGGGGGGCCGGCCCCGTCACCAACGGTCCGCAGCCTCGGGGGGACCGTCCTCAGGAACAACGGTCAACTGCCGTAGGTGAAGTAGGCCTGTGCCCATTGCATGTCCCCACCACGCTCTCCGCGCTCGCCTGCCGCGCACTCCGTGGCCTCATCCGGAGTTGCCGGGGATGACACGCCAATTGTAGGCACGCAAGTAGTAGGAACGCACGCCGACCACACTGTGACTGTCAGGGAGTTAGCCCCCGTCACGCCTGAGTGGCTCCGGCGCGCGAGTGACGGGCCTCATCCAGCCTAGGATGGGGAAGATGCTTGCCCAGTGTGCCTCTGCAGTATGCACGCCGTATACGTTTGGCCTTCTTGCGGGCACACACTACACCTAGGATGCGTTGCCCACATGAGGGTCAACCAGGCGTGGGTCTCTTGCCCGATTTGTCGGTCGGGTTGGTCCGAAGTGGCCGAACGCCAGATAACGCAAATGTGCCGCCAAGAAGCAGTGCCTGTGCCGGAGGCCGCCGCAGATTATGACACGAACTCAGTGCAAATCCCAGCTGAGCCACCCGCACCCGCCGGAGTCGTAGCCTTGTGTTGCCACCACCTCGCTTTGATTGACGGCTCCCGAACCCAATCGGAAGATGCGTGGGTCGTATTGCCAACCCGGCTGATGACGCGGGCCCCCGTGCGGGACAGATCTACGGGGGAATGGCAACCCGAATGGACGTGCTTGAGATGCAACGCCTGGGTCACGAGCGAGCATCCGATGCTGCAACAAGTGCCTGCAGTGCCATGTTGTGCTGCGCATGGCCCACGTACGCTTGCTCTTGACATTGCCCACGGGCAACGTGGTTGGGTTTGTTGCCAAAACTACCCCCCAGACATCCTTCCGTGCCCAGGGGCTGCACTGCCCATGCCGGCTCTGGTTCCGCAGCCGTGGCCAGCACCGCAACCCTTGCCCAGCACGCGGTTGGCGCCGCAGCCGCAGCAGCAGCAGCCACGGCAAGAGCAGCAACGGCCCAGCCCTGAACCAGCGCCAGCACCACAGCAGCCCCAGCAGATGCAGCCGCCGCAGGAGCGCATGCAAGCACAAACGCCTGCCAGGCCTGGCACCTTGTGGCTCTCCAGGGGCCCGCCGCTGTCGCAGGAGCGAACAGCTGGTTGTTTGTTCCGTTGTTGCAAGCCGCGCAGAGAGGCTTCTGAGCAGTGGGAAGGACATGCCTTTTTTGGGCCAGTGTGGCGGGAAACTCTTCTCCACCTCCACTGCGCTGCCCCGGTCCACATCCAAGCAATTTTGCGAGCAATTGAGGTTCACCAAGCAGCGGCTGCATTGGACCGCCGACTCACAGCCGCAGAGCAGGCTGTGGCGGGTGTGTTGCAACAAGCCTCCGATTCTCTTCCCGAGCAGTCGTCCGTGTTTTGTGCCTGGGCCGTCGAGCACTGCATGCTGGCTGACGGCTACATTCCTGCGGTTGCGCAAGAAGTTTTGCCCTAGGCGAGCGCGGAGCCGCACGGCTCGTTGCCGCCGCGGGACAGTACCGGGCGGCCCCTGCAGATCCCCTGGCACATGCGGACGCCGTAAACGACCTCGCAGCCGCGCCAGCAGCTGCGGCCCAGCAACCCGCAGGCGAGCGGCACGCCAATGGCAGCTCAGCAATCAGCACTGCACTGAAACATCTCTGCACTGCAGCGTCGTGCTCAATGGCAAAAAGATCGGTGAGTTCTGGGGGTATGATACGAAGTGCATAGTTGGACCGTGGCGACGCGCAGTACAGCAACAGCAGCCAAGCGACCTGCAGGTCAGGAAGGGTCGGGAGGACCTGCAGGAGGCGAAGTTGTTTGTTGCGCACTGCGTCGACGAATGCATTTCCGCCCAAAGGGGCTCCTAGAACGGTAATCCCTTGCTCTGCCTCGGGGAGCTGAGCATTGCCACGCCACACATCTGCTGTACTGATGTCCGCCAGGCCTGGCGGCTCCACTGCGGCTGCGTTCCACACACGTGTTTTTGCGTGATTAAGGGAAATGCGGGCACGTTCATACAGGCACCGGGACGCAGCCTGAAACAGCGGTTGTATGCGATCAGGCTGCGCTGTCAAGTACAAGTCATCCAAAAAGGCAAGGGAACGCTCCTCCGGGCGGAGCTCCGGCTGCAGGGCGACAAGCGCTTGATGCATGGCGAGTGCAAACAACGCCGCCTTCTGCTTGCAACACACGGTGGGGCTGGCCTACACTGTCATGCCACACATAAGTTGACGGGGACCCATACCACATGCGGACGTAAGGGAGCAACCGGCACGCACCCGGCACGTCACGGAGTGCCTCGAGCATGGCCTGCCTACTCACGTGGTCGTAGGCTCCTACGCCATCCACGGACAAGACCGTTGCGGTCGGAGAAGTCTCCGTGAAACTTGCAAAGTGTGGACTAAAGCCTCGGCGCCGGAGCGGGTCGACAACGCATACTGGTATGGGCGACAAGCCGCATCGAAGTGATCTGCAAATTGCTGCGCTAGGGTTCGGGACACAAGCCGCCGCAAGAAGTCACCAACTACCAATCCCCGCACGCCACCGGACGGCTTTTGGACAGCGACAAGCCGTCCGATCCCAATGTTGCGACGCCTGCGCTTGCCCTTGCCTTTCGTCCCTGCGCGATGCCGGTCTGGAAGGGAGCAGGACGCTCTTGGCGATCACCGCTCTGCATGTCCGCGATCTGGTGTCTTGCGAGCACGGGGCGGCCCACTTGAACGGGCGTCAGCGCGCATTTGTCGTGAAGCAGGGGCCGTGGTTGCTATGCACACATTGGTCAGGGACCTCGATGTCGGCAGCGTGCCCGGAGATGACCGGCGGATTGAAGTCATAGCCAATGGCTTACCCCTGTGGGGTGGCATGCAACTTGCTGTGGATACCACGCTGGTGTCGGCCTTGTCCTCTACAGGTGCCCCGCGGCGCTACCAGAACCGAGCCGAGGGTGCAGCCCTGCGGCAAGCCCGACGGGCCAAGAGCGCACATACCCGGAGCTCCTTCGCCCTGACTCGCGCTGCAGGCTGGTGGTCCTTGCGCTTGAGGTTGGCGGGCGCTTCAGCCCGGAAACCGTGGACTTCGTGCAGCGGCTGGCGCGGGCGCGTGCGAGCTGGCCGCGGGCGCGAGCCGGGCGTACGCTGCCAGCCTCTTGGCCTTGCCCGCCCACTCGGCCGCAGGTGTCGGTGGGCCGCCGCCCTTGGTCAGTGACGTGCTTGCTGACGGCGGGGAGCCGTTTGCCGCGCGCAGCCGCGTCCGGTGAAGGGTGCCCGCTTGCACGTGAGGAGCTGGCCTCCGTAAAAACAGCGGCAAAGACCTCCCGTGCCCGGAGGCGCCCCTTAAAATGCCCCCTGAAACACGTTGAAGCCACTGCGGAAAAAGGCGCGCGCGCGCGAAAAAAAAATGGGAGAAAGGAATGACCCAACCCATCCTCATCCATCCCTATCTTCATGCCATCTTTCTTCATCTCTTCTCCCTATCTCCTCACTGTCGACGAACGGGAGAATTAGAATGAAGAATCCAGATGACACGAAGGAATGGATTCTGAATGGTAAACAGGCTTTATGGTTGGATTCCTTCGTCTAACCGCTACATCTTGAAAATCCGAAAGTTGACAACACAAAAATCCACTTCTCTCCATTTATCTCCTTCTTTCCTTCTTTTATTATTTTATGTTTCTTTTATGTTTAATAAGATTCTTTTTGCCATGTAATCTTTAAATAACTTGAACCCTTTGAATTGCTAATCAATTTTCCTATCTTCAATTGTTTTATTTTTTCCGCCAGCACGCGAAAGTGAAACGCCGTAGACTAGGCCTAGGTGAAACGCGCTCTACGACCCTAGAAGCCCATCAGCCTTCGGAACCAGGCCGTCCCGCGGCGAGGCTTGTCAGCCGGGCCGCAGCGGCAGCCGGCTAACCGCCTCGGCCGCGCCATGGCGCGCGGCCGCTAGCACCTCGGGCAAGGGCGGCGCAGCTCCATCCAAGGCATCCTGGCCCGCGCTAGGCAGGCCAGCGAGGGTGGCGGCGAGGCCCCGCTGTGCCGCAACGGCAACAACGCTGGACCAGCGCTGGTGAAAGGCCTGCAACGCTGAGGCACGCAGCCACTGAGCGGAGCAAATCCCGCGCGTCGCCGTTCCACCGGCGGCCGACCTCGATGCCGAAGACGAAGAGCCGGCACCGCCGTGCCGTAAGCAGCTCCGGATAAGTTGTTTCCCGTTTGCGCCTCGCCGCTTGCTCAAGCACAGCCCCAGCTTGTCTGGCACTGCTGCCTCTGGGCTGGCCGTCCCTCCCGAGTGGGCTGACCATCGCGGCGTCAATGGCAACCTGAGCGCCGTGCCACACGGGCAACGCAGACGCCAGGATCTCGATGCGCCGGGCATCCGAGACCGGGACATCCATCATCTCCGCCACTCGGACACCATGGCCACCCGCCCGCCCGCCTCACGGCAGACACGCGCGATCGCCCGCTCCACCGGTACAGCCCTGGTTCGTAGCACGCCGGACGTCGGGCAGGCAGCGACATGGTCACCCAAAGCATCGGCGGGGCGCCCGCAGCGGCAGGCGCGCGCAGATGCGGGAAGGGGCATGCGCAAGCGGCGGAGGAGGACTATGCGGAACAGCTCGCTAGGCAGCCGGAGCTCTGCGGCCGTGGGCAAAACATGCAGGGCTCTCCCCGCCTGAGGCCCCGCCTGCGACAACAGCAGCGCGCGCGACGCAAGGTCAAGGTCTGAAAACAGCGTGTCGCGCGCCGCCACGTCGGTCAGCGTGGTGGCCTCTCTTTGCCATCCTCGGAGGAAGTCCCCAGGCTCGCCAGGCACCTGGCCCGGCGCAACCCCGTCCCAGAGTTCCTGCCACGTGGGCCTGGTGAGGCCCGGCTGCAGAATGCCCCACCAGGACTCCAGCCTGCGCGAGCGACCCGGGTGGAGCCCGCCTGGCGCGCACGCGGGCAAGCTGTCGGACAAAGGCCGTGGCAGCAGCATGCCAACGGCCACCGACCTCAGCCGCGAGGACGACCAAGCGCTGCGGGCCAGGCTGGCGCAGCTCGGGGTACCGCGCGCGCTTCCGCCGCTCAGCTGTGGACAGCGCGACGCCATCGCGATCCGCCGCGCCGGCGTGTGGCCGGCCATCACTGCGGACAGGGCTGACAAGCGTGGCATCGCAGCACAGGGCTTCTCCCCGCTCCGTGGCCCCGTAGACGACCAAGTCAAGCCGGCGACGGTCGTCGGGTGACACCCCAGGCAGTGGTCCGGGATAGCCACTGCTGTGGCACGACGCGGCCCTCTGGGCCGACAGCCTCGCGCGCAACTCGCACCCACGCAGGGCGCGACGGGCAAGCAAGCCGGAACGAGGGCAGGAGACCCGATGGTCCCCCAACACGTCGGCCTCGCGTCCGCAGCCCGGCTGGCCATCGCTGCCATAACGTCGCTGCGTCAGGGGCAGTGGCAACCTCAAGCGCCTGCGCAAAGCGAGGTGCATGCGTTCAGGCGAAAGCGTCGTGCCCGGATCGCACAGGACTGCTGCAAGCCATGCGCCTGCCTGCGCGCCACTCTGGGACCGCAGAAGCGCTTGCGAGGCTGGCCCGAGGGCGGGCAGTAGTTCGTGCTCCCTGCAAAACAGGTTCAGTGCAGAAGCAGCTTGCCTTTGCCAAGCTCGCGGCAGGTCGCTTGGCTCTGTAATCTTAAAATCGCGTGGCAGTCAGGCGCGGTCAAAAAGGCGGGCCAAGCAGGCCGGGCCTCCCAGCCGGCAGCCTCTAAACTGCGCGCCGCAGCTGCAGCCTCGTCGCGCAACGCGGGGCCCGCAGCTTCCTCTTCGGACAGCAGTTCACGTACGCACCGCGCAGCAACATCCGGCCGGCGCTGATGCAGGACAGGCAAGGCATCAGCCCAGGCCGCCCAACACGCCGCCGGTCGCAAACGGTACGTGCTGGACAAGCCAAGGCCGCCCCGCTCGCGCGCGAGGCCCTGGGCCCGGAGGCCCGTTTAGTGCCGCAGCGCCGGTGGTGGGGCCTTGCCAACCCCCTCCCCAACGCAAGCGCCCAGAGAGCTCAATTGCCTCGCCTTGGCCCGGCCCGCCGCCGCCTGGCATCGCCGAGCTCGGACAGGACGTGTGACGCGGCGACAAGCCGCCGGCCGAGCGCGGCTTCCTGGCATTAGGCACCCCAATCGGCACGCACGAGTTCGTCGCTGCAGCGGCGGAGGCCCGCCTTGGGGAGGCGCAACGGTTGCTCGACGAAATCGCAGAGTTGCCCGACCTGCAGAGCAGCTGGCTTTTGCTGCTATGCGCGAGCCCCCGGGCGAATCACGTGATACGGACCCTGCCCCCTTCGCTGTTGGCAGGTTACGCCAGGGACCACGATGCCGCCATCTGGCGCACGCTGCAGCAGCTTCTGGGGCCGCTTGGCGACGACGAGGCACGATCCCAAGCCTGCTCGATGCGAGAGGCGCGGCGGCCAACGGGAGCGGCAGGCGAAGGCGCCAACGCAGGGCGACATGCATGTCGGCGGTTGCCGGCGTCAGTCGGGATGGATTGTCCCCAACCATGGCGACCCTGCAAGGGGCTGTGGACATAGGCAAGGGCAACCGTAGCACAGGGCGACTAGCACGCGGCTGGGCAAGAGGGAAGTTGCCTCATCGCCGGGGATGGCAGTGAGCCGTGCCCCGGCACGAGGATAAGCATCGCTTGGCAATCTAGGAATAAGTTTCTTGATCCCTAATAAGTTTTCGTTGATCCCAAATAAGTTGCCGCCGCTGTTGCGGATGCCTTCCGCGCGGGCAAGCGGCGGGCGCCACAGTGGACCACCACAGAATCCTGGCGGCAACCAAGCCAAGCTCGCCAGCGCGGAGGACTTTTATGGATGCTGGAGCTCACTGACATCTTGCGAAGGCCCCACGATTTTTGCGCACTCTCTTGCAAAAACGTGCTGGCGGACATTTTTTAAAGCCTCGCTGGCCACGCCGGCCTTTGCGTGCCCTGCGGGATCCCGCGCGCCGTCCGCCAGAGCCGCTGCGGCCGTTGCCACCTGCGCCGGCTTCTGCCCCCGCGTCCACTTGTCTGCTGCGGCTGTCGAAGACGCCTTGCGGACAGCTAGCCGCGGGCCTGTCTGGAGCCAACGCTGAGCACTACAAGCTGCTCCTTGCTGGTGAGGAGGGTTTTGCTTTTTTTTGACCAGTTTGCCAAGGTCACCACGCTGCGTGCGAACGGAAATGTGCCGGCAGAGGACGGCGCTGCAGAAAGGGTTCCGGATCGGACAAGGCGACAAGAATGACAAGAATAGCCTCGTCAGGGGCCAGCTCGCGTCCGCCTCGCGCGCGACAAGTCGCCCTGCCGGATCTGAGCGGAAGCCCGCTTACACAGCCGTGTCAGCGTGAGCCGTCGCCGTCGCCGTGCTCAGACGGGGCGTTTGCTTGATGGCGCCGTTGGGCTCGCCGCAAAGTTCGCCGCTCCCACAGCGCAAGCAGTTCCTTGATCTTCATGGCTGGCGCCCCCGAGCGTCGGCGCTTGCCTAGCCGCAGACGTTTCTGCAAAAGCTGCTCCGCCCAAGGATGGACGGTGTGCCGAACAATCCGCGCAAATCCCCACACGCCTGCCTGCCGAGCCCACTGCGCGGCGCACAGTGGGTGACTACAGGCTCCGCACTTTCACGGACGCGTGCGCCCAGGCGTGTGTCAGTGTTCTGTTGCCGGCGCGCGGCGGCGGTGCGGGACCCAGAAGGAGGCGTTGATTTCGTGCCGCGGCGAGCATAACAGCGTGGCTCCCGCTATGGCAGTGCCAGCGCTGTGCACACGTGCTGGAATTGCGCGTGGTGTGCGCAGCCGATGGTTTGCTGCCATGACCTGCGCCGCCCGGCTTGCCAGGAGCGGCGAACACCGCCGTTGAAATGCTAGAGGGGCCAAGCGACGTTGCCATGAGTGAGGCGCCGGTCAGCCACTGCGCTGGGCCGCCCCAGGCGAACAGCCTGAAACACTCGGCGACACCAACTCGCGCATTTATGCGCCCTGCTTGCTCTAGTCGAGAAGCGCGCAGCCCAAGATGCACTGCTGCAGCGCGTGCCGCACTTACAGTCGGCGTGGCTGACACCGTGCCAACCACCTGCTGTGCATTTTGCCCCCTGGCCACACCTTTGCCTTCGCCCGTGAGCACGATACAGCAATGGTGCAGACTTTGGCGAGTACACTCGTGGATGGCAGCGTGCTGCCGTCGTGGCCAACGCCCTGCCCAACTGGGGCGGCGCGCAAGGCGCTGTAAATCCCACCCCTGTTAGCCCTGTCCGAGCTGACGGTGCCCCACGGCCGACCGCGAGCCTGGCCTGGCTTTGAGCCAGGTCCGTCACCACAGGCACCACCACACTTACCGCGCTGCCGCCTGCTCGTCCTCGGCCTTGAGGTGGGGGGCCGGTGGCTCCCGCAAGAGTTGTTTTTGCCACACACTTTTGTCCAACTGCAACGCACAAGCGGTACAGGCCGTCAACGCCCCCCTGTCTGCAGCAAACACGGGCGCGGGGCACCAAGCCCGCTCGCCTTGCAAAGGTCAGGACCCTCAAAGGCCGTTTTTCATGGACCGGCCCCAGTTGCGGGACCGTTTTTATACCGGGCCGGCCCGGGGTGCTGATGTTTTAGCTGGGGCGGTTGCTCAGGTATTTTTGTCTCTTATTTGTTCGATCGTTGTTGTTGTTGTTGTTGTTGTTGTTGGTGGTGGTGGTTGTGGTTGTGGTTGTGGTTGTGGTTGTCGTTGTCGTTGTCGTCGTCGTCGTCGTCGTGGTTGTTGTTGTTGTTGTTGTTGTTGTTGTTGTTGTTGTTGTTGTTGTCGTTGTTGTTCTTGTTGTTGTTGTTGTTGTTGTTGTTGTTGTTGTTGTTGTTGTTCTTGTTGTTGTTGTCGTTGTTGTCGTGTTTGTTTGTTGTTGTTGTTGGTTTTTTGTTTGTTGTTGTTGGTTGTTGTTTGTTGTTTGTTGTTTGTTGTTGGTTGTTGGTTGTTGTGGTTGTTGTGGTTGTTGTGGTTGTTGTGGTTGTTGTGGTTGTTGTGGTTGTTGTGGTTGTTGTGGTTGTTGTGGTTGTTGTGGTTGTTGTGGTTGTTGTGGTTGTTGTGGTTGTTGTGGTTGTTGTGGCTGTTGTGGTTGTTGTGGTTGTTGTGGTTGTTGTGGTTGTTGTGGTTGTTGTGGTTGTTGTGGTTGTTGCGGTTGTTGTGGTTGTGGTTGTTGCGGTTGTTGCGGTTGTTGCGGTTGTTGCGGTTGTTGTGGTTGTTGTGGTTGTTGTGGTTGTTGTGGTTGTTGTGGTTGTTGTGGTTGTTGTGGTTGTTGTTTTTGTGGTTGTTGCGGTAGTTGTGGTTGTTGTGGTTGTTGTGGTTGTTGTGGTTGTTGTGGTTGTTGTGGTTGGTGTGGTTGTTGTGGCTGTTGTGGCTGTTGTGGCCGTTGTGGCTGTTGTGGCTGTTGTGGCTGTTGTGGCTGTTGTGGCTGTTGTGGTTGTTGTGGCTGTTGTGGTTGTTGTGGTTGTTGCGGTTGTTGCGGTTGTTGTGGTTGTTGTGGTTGTTGTGGTTGTTGTGGTTGTTGTGGTTGTTGTGGTTGTCGTGGTTGTTGCGGTTGTTGTGGTTGTTGTGGTTGTTGTGGTTGTTGCGGTTGTTGTTGTTGTTGTTGTTGTTGTTGTTGTTGTGGTTGTTGTGGTTGTTGTGGTTGTTGTGGTTGTTGTGGTTGTTGTGGTTGTTGTGGTTGTGGTTGTTGTTGTTGTTGCTGCTGCTGCTGTTGTTGTTGCATTTTTTGTTGTTGCTTTTGTTGTTTTTGTTGTTGTTGTTGTTGTTGTGGTTGTGGTTGTTGTTGCTTTGGTTGTTGTTTTGTTGTTGCGTGTCTTGTTTTTGTTGTTGTTTTTGTTTTGTTGTTGTTTTTGGATTGTTTTTGATTTTTGTTGTTTTGTTGTTGTTGTTTCTGTTTTGCTGTTTGTTTATGTTTTGTTTTTGTTGTTGTTTTTGTTTTGTTGTTGTTGCTGTTGCTGTTGCTGTTGCTGTTGCTGTGGCTGTTGCTGTTGCTGTTGCTCTTGCTGTTGCTGTTGCTCTTGCTGTTGCTGTTGCTGTTGCTGTTGCTCCTGCTCCTGTTTTGTTTTTGTGTTCGTTTTCGTTTTTCGCTTTTTCGTTC